>AAPY01232646.1:0-14916 GCA_000181375.1 Tupaia belangeri
CCCCAATGGCTAGATCACAGGAGCCATGGAGCTGGCTGCCTCTTGAAGAAGGGCTGTTCTGGGAGGAGGAGAGGGGATTATTAGCAAGATAAAGCGCTAGGTAGGAGGGGCCAAAGGGCCCTGTAAAATGCCTCTCCTTAAAAAAATTCTAAAAAGTAAAAAAATAAAAGAAAAACAGAGAGCGAGAGCGAGAGAGAGGACAGAGACAGACGTAGAGAGAGACAAAGGCAGATAGAGACAGGAGACTTGAAAGGGATCTTCCTACCACGCGAGTTTTGGATGCTGGAGGCCCAGTTATCAGTGGGACATCTTCCTTTCTCCCCAAATGGCTAGATCACAGGAGCCATGGAGCTGGCTGCCTCTTGAAGAAGGGCTGTTCACGCGAGTTTTGGATGCTGGAGGCCCAGTTATCAGTGGGACATCTTCCTTTCTCCCCAAATGGCTAGATCACAGGAGCCATGGAGCTGGCTGCCTCTTGAAGAAGGGCTGTTCACGCGAGTTTTGGATGCTGGAGGCCCAGTTATCAGTGGGACATCTTCCTTTCTCCCCAAATGGCTAGATCACAGGAGCCATGGAGCTGGCTGCCTCTTGAAGAAGGGCTGTTCTGGGCTATTTTTAAAGATTGTTGTAGAGCTGCCATGGCAACAGCCCTGGCCTGGGGGAGGCTGACCAGCCTCCGGACCCTCTCCAAGCTGGGCTTTAATCAGGGTAAACTCAGAGGCTTCTGCATTTCAGAAGGATCCAGTTAGGATCCTTTGATGTTTCTTTCTTTTCTTTCTCTTTTTCCTTCTTTCTTTCTTTCTTTTTTTTTTTTTTTAGGATGTCTTTATTTTATTTGCTATTATTATGTTTTAATTTGACCAGAGAAAGAGAGAGGGAGAAAATGAGAAAGCAGAGCTGCCAGGTCCGGGACTTGAACCACGATTAGCTACGTGGGAGTCTAGCGCCTTAACCACCATGCCACCTGTTGCCCCTCATATGGTTTTTCTTATCTCTTCACCGTAAGTAGAAGGGGAGCTTTGGGGATCCTTTAATCCACCATCCAGGGCTCAGAGTGTATAATCAGCAGAAAATACATATGTTCATGATCTTGGGGTGGTTAGAATATTCAGGAACAGGAACCAGCAAGTGGCACAGTGGTTAAAGGCACTGGACTCCCACATGGTCGACCATGGTTCAAGTCTCAGACCTGGTGGCTTGCTTTCTCACTTCCTCTCTCTCTCTGTCTCTCTCTGATCCAACTGGAAAATAATAATGATAATAATAATAAAGTTAGATAAAATAATTCTTAAAAAAAAGAATATTCAGAAACAGAATATTCTCTTTACTACTCATCAAGAACCCCTAGGAATGCGTGCTGAGATACCAGATAAAATTAATTATGTGCCGAGCAAAATAAGGTTTGCTGTGCCAAAAGTCATAAAATCAGTTGCTTGGAGGCTTGGTGTTGGTTCCGGAAGCAGGAGGCAGGCCAAGATGAAGAGGGCGGTGCGAGAGAGAAGATGAAGGAAGCCCCAGTGAGCAGCCGGGCCTGGAAAGATCCACGACCAGGTGAGCAGGGCCAGTCCACAGAGGGGCTGGCGGGGGGTGGGAGGATACTTGAAATTTATGCAGGGTGCACGTGTGTGCATGCCCAGAATCCCAAGAGGAAAATGGAGGATAAGGGGCTATGCAGTGCGGCCATCCTTCCTGGGGGGCAATTTCTCACTTTCTGTCTCTTTATCTCTCTGGCAAGTACA
Organism: Tupaia belangeri; assembly: GCA_000181375.1. NCBI lineage: Eukaryota > Metazoa > Chordata > Mammalia > Scandentia > Tupaiidae > Tupaia > Tupaia belangeri. Next base: position 1,740 of record AAPY01232646.1, read on the forward strand.
TGCACCCTGTAGCAAAAATCTGTCTCTCGACAAAAAAAAAAAAAAAAGAGAGAGAATACAGGAAGACTGGGCCAGCAAGCAGGTGGCGTGGTGGAGGCATAGTGGTAAAGGCACTAGACTCTCACATGGCATAGACCCCCAGAGTTCAAGCCCTGGACCCAGTTGCATGTAAATCACACCATCACATATGCATGTGTGCCCAGAGTCTTGAGAGGAGAATGGAAGAAAGGGGATTGGGGCATGGTCATCCTCCACTCCCCCCTGGGGGGTAATTTCTCACTCTCCTCTCTCTCCGTCTCTCTCTCTCTCTGGTGAGTTCACATGCCCTATGGCAAAAACCTAAAATAAAACCTAACAGGCATAGGGACCAGCAATTAGTGTAATGACTATGTTGCTGAACTCCCATGTAGTCGATCGTGGTTCAAGTCCCGGACCCGGTGGCTTAAAATCACGCCGGGTGCGTGTGCGCACATGCCCAAGAACCTGAGAGGAGAATGGAGGAGAAGGGATTGCGGCGTGGCCATCCCCCCCTGGGGGGTGATTTCTTGCTTTCTGTCTCTCTGTCTCTCTCTGTCTTTCTGGCAAGCGCATATGCCCTATAGCAAAAAAAAAAAAACAAACTCAAAAAAAATCTTTAAAGGCATAGAGGAAGGTGTGCATAGACAATATACAAATACTACATCGCGTTTTATAAGGGACTTGCACATTCACAGATTTGAGTGTATGAGGAGTGGAGACCTTATCCTTTTTCTTTCTTCTTTTTTTTTTTTTAAGATTTATTTATTTTATTATTTGTTATCATTATTCTTTCACTGGACAAGAGTGAGAGAAAGGGAAAGCGAGAAAGCGAGCTGCCAGGTCCAGGACTTGAACCACAGCCGGTCAGGTGGCTGTCCCCCACTGGGCCTCCATCAGAATTTATCACAAGATTGCAGGGGTGCCTGTGATCATAATAGCAATGACAACAACCGCGGAAGTCATACCCCGTCCCGTGCAAGTGTGTCACACTAACAGACATGGTCACTTGGGGCCAGCAGATGGCGTGGTGGTGGAGGTACTGGATTCCCACATGTTTGACCACGGTTCAAGTCCAGATCCCGGCGGCTTGAAAATCACAACAAATAAATAAAATAAATAAATAGATTAAAATAAAGAAAAAAGTCATTCAGTCCTTTTACCGACCCTTGGGAAAAGGCCATGACCTTCCTTCTACTATATAAATGAGCCCACAGGCCAGCAGGTGGCATGGTGGTTAAGGCTCTGTACTCCCACATGGCCAACCGTGGTTCAAGTCTCAGACTTGGTGGCTTGCTTTCTCACTCTCTCTCTCTGGTAAAATTGAACATAAGAAAGAACCTTTCATGAGAGGTACCAGTAGATGGCCTAGTGATTACATCGCTGGAGTCCCACATGGTTGACAGCGATTCGAGTCCTAGACCCGGTGACTTAAAACTCACGCCAGGCATGTGTGCATGCATGCCCAAAATCCTGACAAGGGAATGGAGAAGGGATTGTGGTGTGGCCATCCCCCCTGGGGGGTGATTTCTCACTTTCTGCTTCTCTGGCTGTCTCTGTCTCTCCAGTGAGTGCACATACCCTATAGCAAAAATCTCTCTTTAAAAATAAAGCTTTCATGAGAGACTCACTTGCAGATTCTCAGTAGCCTGGTGCATGCCAGCTGAATGTCCATTGAAGGCATTGCTTTCTAACAAACCCAGCACCCCTGGCCAGGGAGCCAGTTTTGGGCTCTCTCTTCCAGCTAATCTCTGTGCCTTCTTCGCATTCCTTATGCAGACAAAACTATCCTGGAAGTTTTGAAGGCCCAAGATTGCACAAAGATTCCCAATTCAGGCTCCTGGAATGTCACTAACCTGAACCTGGCCAGCTTCCCGGAGCAGCCATAGACAAACTTGGTATTAAAGAGTTCTCACAACCCTGCTAAGTGTTCAGGCCACTGGCCTGTTTATAACTCTCCTCCTAAATGATGTTAAAATGCAATGGTCTGAAGCCAAGGACATTTCAGTATAAACCATGGAGTGGCAGAATGTCCCCTTGAGAGTGTAGGCAGCCTTGTTTGGAAGTGGCTCTGGCTGTGGCCTGAGCTCCAGTGGACCGGTGAGGTTTGCAGGGCCCCGTGGCGGCTGATACAGTAGGCCCTCCTCACTCGGAGCCTGGGGGAGCAGGAGCTGGGGTCCCTGACAGGGGATTCTCAGGATAGAATTCCCTCTGCACAAATAGGCCAGTTTCCCTGGAACCCCTGGTCATAGCCTCACCCACTTCCACACCATAGATGTGAAAAAACTCAGTGTCTGAAGCAAAGCATGTCTCTTGCCCAAGTCTCCTCTTTTTTTTAGTATTTTTTGCCATAAAACAAGTGTGCTCACCAGAGAGAGACAGAGACAGAGGGAAGGTGAGGACTCAACCCCCAGGGGGGATGGCCACACCTCAATCCTTTTTCCTCCATTCTCCTCTCGGGATTTTGGACACGCACACGCACGCACCCAGAGTGTTTTTCAAGTCAGCAGGTCTGGGACTCAGACTGCAGAGTCAAGCATGTGGAATCCAGGACCTTAACCACTATGCCACCTGTTGTTGCTGGCCCCCAGTTGTCATTGTCTTCTTTTTTTTTTTTTGAGAGAGAGATTTGTGGTATAGGGCATGTGCACTCATTGGAGAGACAGAGAGACAGAAAGCGAGAAATCACCCCCTGAGGGGGGGAATGGCCACACCGCAATCTCTTCTCCACTCTCCTCTCAGGATCTTGGGCATGCACGCACACACGCCCGGCGTGAGTTTAAGCCACCAGGTCCAGGACTCGAACCACAGTCGAATACATGGGAGTTCAGCGACATAGCCATTACACTAACTGCTGGTCCCTATTTTTTTTTTTTTTTTTTAAGGGAGAGCTCCTCTGGGTTCATGTGAGGCTATTTGACTTTTCCATCTTTAAGTCCCCGGGGTCCTTAAAGATTGTAACCATCAGTACAGAGTAAAGACTATTTTCTGAGACTGCTACAAAAGGTCATTGTCACATCACACATGGAGGCCTGCCTCTTAATGAAATCTGTCCTGGCTGTCCCAGCTCCTGCTTAGAACAGCCTCAGGGAAGTGAGCTCAGGGTTACTGGAATTTATTTTAATTAAAAGCGTCCTGGCCTCCAGGAGGCCACACTGCCATCCTGCATTCCTCCTGCACTTTGAATAGAGCTTTGTCTGTCTTTGGCCTGTATGGGCATATCTCCACCCAGAGTCCATTGGGGCTGCTGGGTCCTGGCTCTCTGCAGACCCACAGTCTGCTCTAGGGCCCCAGGTCCCTGCCAGGAGGTGGGGTCCTACCTAGGACGCAGCTTCAGGTCCCCACACAGAGCCATCTACAGACACTTGAAGCCGCTCAGCCCACTGGGTCACACACGCTCCCCACGCTGACTCACAGACAACCTGAGCTTTCTCTCGGAAGGGCCTCAGAACACTTGCTCGGGTTTACCAGCTCAGTCATGCTCCTGGGATTTAGAACTTGACTTCATCTTCTGTCCGGGCCACTGGCATCAGATTCTAGAGGCTTCTAGAAGAGGTTGGTCAAGTTAGGATGCCGTGTGCAAGAGTACTAAAAGGATCGGCTGGCTATGAACCCACACTCGGCTCCAGGGCCCCAGATCCATGCCAGGAGGTGGCGTCCTAGCCCAGGGGCTGTGGCTTCTTGTCTCTGTGGAAATCCTGTGGTCACTTGTTCTGGGTGGGCATGAGATGGTCACCCCCTGGGAGAGCAAACCGCTGACAAGGCAGTGACTCTTTTGCTGTAGGAATAGGAGTGACTTTGCTTTTCCCTCAGGGACTGGTCACGTGCATTGCAGTTCACAAAGTGAATTTGGAGGGGCAGCAGGAGGCATGGCAGATAAGGTGCTGAACTCCCACATGGCCGACCACAGTTCGAGTCCTGGACCTGGGGGCTTGACAATCATTCTGGGAGCAGGTGTGTGTATATGTCCCAAATCTCAAGAGAATGGAGGAGAAAGGGTTCCAGTGCGGCCAATGGGGGAATGATTTCTCGTGTTTCCTCTCTCTGCCTCTGTCCAGTGAGCACACACACTATGGCAAAACCCTCAAAGAAAAAAAAGGCGGAGGGGGCAGCAGGTGGTGTGGTGGTTAGGGTGCTGGACTCCCCCATATGATTGACCATGGTTCAAGTCCCAGACCTGGCAGCTGGCTTACTCTCTCTTTCTCTGATGAGCACACACACCCTAAAAACAATTAGATAATAATAGGACCAGCAGGTGGTGTGGTGGTTAAGGTGCTGGACACTCCCACATGGCCGACCATGGTTCGAGTGTCGGACCTAGTGGCCTGCTCTCACACTTTTCCTCTCTTTGTGTGCCTGTTTTTCTCTGGTCAAATGAAAATGACTGAGTGAATCAGTAAAATTAAATAAATAATTAAAACAATTTTTTAAAAAAGAATTAGATAATAATAAAGTTAAATAAATAATTCTTTTTCTTTTTTTTTTGAAGTGATTTTGGAGAGGAGGAAATAGGTCAGCCTTACACTAAGGGAACTTCCTGGGACCAGCAGTTGGTGTAATTGCTATGTAGCTGGACTCCCATGTAGTCGACCGCGGTTTGAGTCCCGGACCCGATGGCTTAAACTCACGCTGGGTGCGTGTGTGTGCGTGCCCAAGATCCCGAGAAGGGAATGGAGGAGAAGGGATTGTGGCATGGCCATCCCCCCTGGGGGGTGATTTCTCACTTTCTGTTTCTCTGTCTCTCTCTGTCTTTCTGGAGAGTGCACACACCCTATAGCAAAAACCTCTTCAAAAAAAGGGGGAAAAATAGAAACTTTCTGTAGCCTGGATAAAGATGAAAGGGCTGGAAACTCCTAGAAGAGGAGGTGCTCACCTCCCTTTACCCCATGCGTTCCAGGCCCTGCTCACATACCAGGGGCCCGACCTGAGTTTGGTGCTCAGCTTGCATGTAACCGCAGCTGTCAGGGGATATTCCCACTCTGCTCCCTGGGCTCCTCCTCCTTTGACTCAAGACCTTCCAGAAACAGAACTGGAAAAAGCAGAGAACTTCCGAGAAGCTGAGGACCCAGAAGGGGAAGAAGGAATCTGACTTGAGGAGCCTACCGCAGGGCACAGATACCCAGGAGGTCAGGCTCCCTGCTCCCATTGCAAAGCCTAGCAAGCCACACTGCCCTAGTTTGAGTCATACATCCCCTCCTCCGTCTCCTCCCTTCCTTCTGCCCCTGCTTCCAGAGACTCACACAAGCTAACGAGCCCCGTCTTTGGAAAATATGAATAGGTCTCACCGAGTCCGCAGTTATACGCAATGTGTGGGCCAGTCTGAATTAGGCCACGCAACTTCCCTTCTCTCAGAGTCTCTGAGCTTAGCCGTGCTGGGAAAGGGACCTGTGGCACCCAGAGGGTGGGGACCAGCCCACGGGGGGTGCTTTTGCAGGACATCTGGTCACCCAGTGACCACCATGCTAAGGAACACAGGGAGGCGGGAGAACGTGACAGAAAGGGCCAGAAAGGTGCCAAGCACACTTGTCCCCCACGCCACCCCATCTCGTGCTACGGAGAGGGGAGGGAGATGATCCCCGGCCCTTTTAGTCTCCACTACTTATTTATTTATTTATTCATTTATTTATTTATTTAGGTTTTGCCATAAGGCCAGAGAGAGACAGAAAAAGGGACAGTGAGAAAGCACCCCCCCCCAGGGGGATGACCATACTGCAATCCCTTCTCCTCCGTTCTCCTTTCAGGATTTTTGGGCACGCACACACACGTCTAACATGATGTTCAAGTTACTGGGGCTGAGACCCTAACCGTGGTCAACCCATGTAGGAACCCAGCACCTTAACCACCATGCCACCTGCTAGCCCTGGGCCTCTGCCTCTTCTACCAAACCCCAGAGCCTAAAACTCAATGTGCTTTCAGCCCCAACTCCTTCCCAGTTCCTAGAGGAAGTGAACATCTGCCAGTCTTGACTGTAAGGGCCCATTGACACGGGGTGGACCTGAAACGTGGAAAGATCTTGTAAAAGGTCTCAGTGGACTACCACATAGCTGACCATGGTTTGAGTCCTGGACCCGGTGGCTTAAAACTCACACTTGGCGTGTGTGCGTGCATGCCCAAAATCGGAGAGGAGAATGGAAGAGAAGGGATTGTAGAATGGACAGCCCCCCAGGGGAAAATTTCTCGGTTTCTGTCTCTCTGTCTCTCTCTGTCCCTCGTGAGCACACACACCCTATAGCAAAAATCTCTCTTAAGGGGGAATAAAAGGTCTCAGTGGGGCCAGCCAGGTGGTGTGATTAAGGTAGCCGATCCCATCTGACCAACTATGCAGTTTGAGTACTGCACCTGGCAGTTTGAAAATCACACTGGGGGGACCAGCAGTTAGCGTAATAGCTATGTCGCTGAACTCCCACGTAGACAACTGTGGTTCAAGTCCCGTACCCAGCAGTTTAAACTCACTCTGGGTGCATGTGCATGTGTGCCCAAGATCCCGAGAGGAGAATAGAGGAGAAGGGATTGCAGTGTGGCCCTCCCCCCGGGGGTGATTTCTCGCTTTCTGTCTCTCTGTCTTTCTGGCGAGCACACGCGCCCTATAGCAAAAACCTCTCCAAAAAAAGAAAATCACACTGGGCATGTGTGTGTACATGTCCAAAACCCCAAGAGGAGGATGAGGGAGAGGGGACTGCAGTGTGACCATCTCCTGTGGGGGTGATTGCTCACTTTCCCTCTCTCTCTCTCTCGAGTGCACACACCTTATAGGGGAAAAAAAAAGTCTCAGCTACATTCTTTGTCCAGTTCCCAATTAGCCAGCAAATCAGAACAGTAAGCGTATTCCACTCCTGAATATCTTCATTCATTTTTGACGTGGATTGTTCATCTCTGTCATGCTTTAAGGATCAACAAAATAAATGCCACTCATCCCCAACATCAGCTGTCATCAGATGATCAGTCGCCAAAGTTAGAACTTCATTTGAGCATTAAATCTGAAATGTTTTCTCCCATGAATCAGCCACAAGTAAAATAAATGTAATATTTGCCATGTGTACAATATTCTCTTCCTTCCAAGATCAAGGCTTGAATAGTATTCCAGAGATGCATCTGTTGGTCTGTAGGAGACAAAATCCAACTGACAGAGAGGAATGGGAACAGGAATCCAATTCAGTGGATCCTGTTTGGTTGTAGATCCCCAGGCCAGTAGGCACTGAGACCTCCTCCCAGCCCCCAGAGAGACAGAATTCTTTTTTTTTTTTTTTTTTGAGAGAGAGGGTTTTTTTTCTTTTCTATAGGGCACATGCGCTCGCCAGAAAGACAGAGAGAGAGAGAGTGAGAGAGAAAGAAAGAAATCACCCCCCCAGGGGAGATGGCCATGCCGCAATCCCTTCTCCTCCATTCTCCTCTCCGGATCTTGGGCACGCACGCACACACACCCAACGTCAGTTTAAGCCACCAGGTCCGGGACTTGAACTGCAGTTGACTGCATGGGAGTCCAGTGACAAAGCCGTTACGCCAACTGCTGATCCTGACTATATCCTTTTTTTTTTTTTGAGAGGTTTTTGCTATAGGGTGTGTGTACTCGCCAGACAGACAGAGAGAGAGACAGAAAGACAGAAAGCGAGAAATCACCTCCATTCTCCTCTTGGGATCTTGGGCACGCACGCACATGCGCCTGGCGTGAGTTTTAAGCCACCGGCTCCGGGACATGAACCGCGGTCGACTACGTGGGAGTCCAGCAACATAGCCATTACGCTAACTGCTGGTTCCCACTGACTATATCCTTTTGAGACCTAAATCTTTTCTAGTATAAGAGGCAAACCGATGGGCAAACGACAGTCTCCTTAACTGGTTTCTCTTGTCCAAATACATATTATTTTCCAATAGTTCGCAACTGCTGAAAGCTTGCTCCGTTTCCATTTCAAATCTGTGAGCAGTTTTCACATTGTCATTATGATGCTCTTCTGCAGATGTGGCCGAGCAGTATTTCCAGGAGAGCCTGACTCCCCTGCAGGACTGCGAAGGGGGGGGGAAGAGCCCAATTTCTTTCAATTCAGGATGAATTTTGCCATTTTCTGCAAATCCCAGGACAAAAAGAGGTAAGAAATTTCGGATCACACGTCTAGTTATTCACATGACTGACCCTGTGGATATCCAAAGGGTGACTCCTTCACTCTTCCAGGATCCATGAAGCACCTACTATGTGCAAAACATGGGCCAGGCTCTGGAGACACAGATAAATAAGGCCGGGTGGCCACATTTGGGGCAGCTTCCAGAAATTTGCTTGTAGAAACTGGAGAACTAGGGGCCAGCAGGTGACCTGGTGGTTAAGGTGTTGGACTCCCACATGGCCAACCAGGGTTCGTGTCCTGGGCCTGGCAGCTGGATTGCTCACTTCCCCTCTCTCTTTCTCTGTCTCTGTCTGGTGAGTGCACATGTCTTGTAGCAAATCTAAATAATAATAATAGGTAACACATTTTAATAAATCATTCTTTAAAAAAATACAAGAAAGAAACTGGAAAGCTGTTTACGAGAATATCACTGTCACATTCACCTATAAAGATCCTAGAGCAAAAAAAATAATAATAAATAAATAAAGGGACCAACAGTTAGCGTAATGGCTATATTGCTGAACTCCCATGTAGTCGACCATGGTTCGAGTTCCTGACCCGGTGGCTTAAACTCACGCCAGGCGCATGTGCGTGCATGCCCAAGATCCCGAGAGGAGAATGGAGGAGAAGGGATTGCGGCATGGCCAGCCCCCCTGGGGGGTGATTTCTTGCTTTCTATCTCTCTATCTCTCTGTGTCTTTCTGGCAAGTGCACACACCCTATAGCAAAAAACCTCTCCAAAAAAAGAAAAAAAAATCTAATGCCTCTCTTCATATTTTGGGTAATGAATTAAATTTGCAGGGGCCAGCAGGCGGCATGGTGGTTAAGGTGCTAGACTCCCACATAGTGGACCACGGTTTGAGTCCCAGACCTGAAGGCTTGAAAATCATGCTGGGCACGGTGCATGTGTGCCCAAGATCCCAGGAAGAAAATGAAGGAGAAGGGATTGTGGCGTGGACATTCCTCCTGGGGGGTGATTTCTCACTTTCTCTCTCTCTCTCTCTTTCTCTGTCTCATTCTTTGTCTCTCTTCGGCCAGAACAGGTGCCCTATAGCAAAATATTAAAAAAAATGTGTATTTATTTATTTGCTTCATGAGAGACAGAGACTAACAGGGGATGTGGGTCAAAGAGGCTGACACCTCCAACAGCACCTTCACGCTATCGCTCAGCCCCAGGCTCAGCCAGCCCGGATCACAAGCATGTGCACGTCCCTGGCGCTCAGGAAGGCCTCAGGATGTAAACGCAACACCTTTTCCATGCGGGCCCTGTGGCATTCTCACTGCACCCCCACCTGGTCCCCAAATCAGCGCTACTGATGGAAAGATACCCTTTAACCTCCCAGCCTGCCCTTGGGGGTTTTTAGTCAACCAGTTCTTTTCATCCTGGGGCCACTGGCAGCCCTGTTTTACCCTTGTTTCTTTGCATGTGTATGTGTGTGTGTGTGTGAGTGTGTGTGTGGTAAAGTTTTGCTGGAGGGTGCATAGAGAGGGATAGAGACAGGGAAAGTGAGAAATTCACCCCCAGCAAGGATGGCCACATCGCAATCCCTCCAGCTCCATTCTGTTCTTGGGATTTGGGGTACGCACACACACACACACACACACACACACACACAAGTGATTTTCAAGCCGCTGGGTCTGGGACTTGAACCACAGTCGGTCATGTGGGAATCCAGCCCCTTAACCACCATCTACCTGCTGGCCCCGAGCATATAAACATCTTAACATTGACATTGAGCATTTTAACAGCTGTTTATTCCCTTTGCAGATAGCAACCACAGTCCTGAGGGAGTCCTTGGAAGCCAAAGTGGGTGCATTTGGCGACTTTAGTCCCGAGGTGGCAGAGGCATACCGACTCCTGGGTGGGACTCCTGGCACAGGGGAACCACAGCGGGGCCCACAGAAAACTGAAGAAGGTAAAGCTGGGGCCAGTTCTAACCCAAGACTCCCCCCTCCACCATGCTCCTTTTAAATAAAACTTTTTAAGTGGCTTCCCTCAGTTTGTAGTCGATCTAAACTAATGCTTGATGGGTAAAAGACATAATCATCTTCTTAGACATATTTATTATCCTTTTTTTTTTACCATGCAGATTTTTTAAATAATTATTTATTTCATTGTATTTGTTACTACTTTTTAAAAGCTTGACCAGAGAGGGATCAGCAGCTGGCATAATGGCTATGTCGATGGACTCCCATGTAGTCGACTACGGTCTGAGTCCCAGATCCGGTGGCTTAAACTCACGCCAGGTGCATGTGTGTGTGTGTGCGCCCAAGATCCTGAGAGGAAAATTGAGGAGAAGGGATTGTGGCGTGGCCATTCCCCCTGGGGGATTTCTTGCTTTTTGTCTCTCTGTCTTTCTGGTGGGTGCACATACCCTATAGCAAAAACCTCTGTAAAATAAAAAAAAAGAAAGAGATGTTGAATTTGTCAAAAGCTTTTAGACATGAATACAGATCATCGAATGATACTTCTTAGATCACCTAACATGGCGTGTTTTATTATAACACTCAACCTAGTTCACGCTTCTGGATTAAATCCCCCTTAGTCCTGTTGAATGATTTTCTTTTTTCTTTCTTATTTATGTATGTGTTTAGGTTTCTGTCCCAGAGTGCAACTCTCACTTTCACATCTCCACATGTACCCATCTGAGTGCAGAGCAGGCCCCCACTGGGAACTCCCAGGCTCATGAGTTAGTTATTTAATTTTATTGTAACTTAGTTTTGAATTTAACCAGAGAGAGAAAGGGAAAGCGAGAAAGTAAGCCACCGGGTCCAGGACTCAAACCGCGGTCGTCCATGTGGGAGTCTAGCGCCTTAACCACCACACCACCTGCCAACCCCATGGAGTGGCTCTTTAAACATGCTTTCAACATCTGCTGCTGATTGGCATTTCTCAGATGCTCTGGGAAGCCAGCGGGTTTCTAGAGCTACCAGCTGAGTGCTTCTCTTGTTTTTGTAACAACAGCTGAATCCCCTCGTTTCCAACCCGGCAGCAGGGATCCACTGAATAGGGGCTTTTCCAGAACAGTCCAGGTGTGGTCCTGTGGGCATGGAAAACAGGAAGGCATGGGAAACGAAGCAGACAGTAGAATTCAATTACGGACCAGGAAACTGTATTATTGACCTGTCTTTTAAAGGCATCTGTCTGCAGGATGAAAATTGGAGAACTCTGTTGGCTCCGGATGGAAATTTCCATGGTGAAAGCTCACAAACTTTTGTAACAGAGAAACCTGCTTTGATTCCGGGCTTGGGAGGGGGGCTATTGCCACCGTTTTCATCCAGGTGAAAGGCTGTGGGAGAATTCCCAAAGACCGTTTCCTAGGTCAGCAACATTTCAGGAATATCCCAGGGCCGTGTATGGGGAAGGGGGTGTCTTTAAAAGGTTCATGAATGATATGTATTACGAAATAACTATGTATGGGACCAGCAGATGCCATAATGGTTATGTCGCTTGACTCCCATGTAGTTGACCACAGTTCAAGTCCTGGACTCAGCAACTTCAAACTCATGCTGGGCACATGTGCGTGCATGCCCAAGATCCCGAGAGGAGAATGGAGGAGAAGGGATTGCAGCATGGCCATCCCCCCAGGGGGGGATTTCTCACTTTCTCTCTCCCTATCTCTCTCTGTCTCTCCAGTGAGCACAATAGCCCTAAAGCAAAAACCTCTCCACAAAAATACCAAAAATCTATCTAAAGAAAATAAAATAAAAAATAAATAACTATGCATGGATTTCCAAAAAGGTTTTTTTTTTGCACTGAAATAAACTAATACTTTATTATTATTAATATTTCACTTTTATTTTGCCATGGGGCATGTGCACTCACTGAAGACAGAGACAGAGAGAGAGAGAGAGAATGAAGAATCACCCCCTCTCTGAGGTGGTTAGCCAAAACCTCTCCAAAAAAATTTTTTTTTATTTAACTTTATTTATTTATTTGAATTTGATCAGAAAGGGGAAGAGAGAGAGAGAAAGAGGAGGAAAAGTGAGAAAGCAAGCCACCAGGTCTGGGACTTAGACTGTGGTCGGCCATGTGGGAGTCCAGCAATCCTAATCACCATACCACCTGCTGGCCCCAATGTGCCTGACTTTTTTCTTTGGAGTGGTTTTTGCTATAGGGCACATGTGCTCACCAGAGAGACAGAGAGGCAGAGAGACAGAGAGGCAGAGAGACAGAAAGCAAGAAATCCCCCCCCAGGGGGGATGGCCACGCCGCAATCCCTTCTCCTCCATTCTCCTCTCGGGATCTTGGTCATGCACACTCACGTGCCTGGAGTGAGTTTTAAGCCACCGGATCCAGGACTCGAACTACTGTCAACTCCGTGGGAGTCTAGTGATAGACCATTATGCCATCAGCTGGTCCTGAAAGACACACTTGAATGATACATAAGTAAGCAGAAGTGAGACCCCAGTTTCCCTGGGGCTCATGGCCAGATGCCTCTGCAGCAGGCCCTGCTGACACCACATGCTGAATGTCTGTTGCAGCTGTCCTGGAGGAAGGTGATGGTAGCTTGTTCCAAGACAGTGGCCAGGGGCTAGAGCAGAGTCAGGAGGGAGTCAAGGGATATCGATCAGGATGTAGAGCCGGCACTCGGCGACCCAGAGGTGAGGAGCGAGGGAGACAGCCAGGGCCACCACCACGACCATGCCCACGCCCCAGCGCTGGCCCCAGGAGAGACTTGGGGACAGCTTCCCAAAGGGCTCACCCCAAACAGTGGTGTGGGTGGCGGTCCTGGGCCTCCCTCCCTCCATGGTGTCCCATTGTGCTCCTAGGCCTCGGGTCCCTCCTCCACCCTAACCCACATTTCTCTCATAGGAGGGTCCCCACTCATCCACATGGGGTCTTAGGACTAGAGACCCACCATGTTAGGGGGCTGCAGGGGTATGGGGGGCAGATGAGGGATGGAGGGAGGGATGCAGGGGTGTGTGTAAGAGAGAGAGGCAGATGGGGGCAGAGGGAGAGATACAGGGGTGTGCGTGAGGGGTAGATGGGGGCTGAGGGAGGGATGCAGGGATGTGTGTGAGAGAGAGGGGGAAGAGGGAGGGATGCAGGGGTGGGTGAGAGA
>AAPY01232650.1:0-11731 GCA_000181375.1 Tupaia belangeri
CTTTTATTTTTATTTTGTTTTTAAGGAGATTTTAAAAAATATTTCATTGTCATTGTTTTATTTTATTTTTTGAGGTTAACCAGAAAGAGATAGAGAGAAAGAAGGAAAGTGAGAAAGCAAGCTGCCAGGCCAGGGACTCAAACCATAGTCAGTCATGTGAGAATCCAGCTGCCTTAACCACCGCACCACCTGCCTGACCCTCTTGTTAGAGAGATTTTTGTAATAGGACACATGAGCTCGCTGGAGAGACAGAGATAGACAGAAAGTAAGAAATCACCTCTTAGGGAGGATAGCCACACCACAATCCCTTCTCCTCCATTCTCGTCTCCAGATTTTTGGGCATGCATGTACACATGCTTAGCATGAGTTTCAAGGCCCTGAGTTGAGGACTCAAACCCAGGCAGATGACATGAAAGTCCAATACCTCAACAATTACACCCCCGCTGGCCCCAATAAATTTTACTTTGAATAGAAAAGAGAGGCTACGAAGTATTCTAGAATTGGCCCTGACAAACACACACACACACACACTGCTCACCAATACCGTAAGACAGTTTTAAAAGATGTTTAACCACAATCATCTTTGGGAGGCTGCTCACCTCGGGGACCATCTACCCTACCTGTTACCCATTTCCAGTAAAACGGAGCTCAAGCATAGCAAAGAACTGGGAAGAAGACGATTGCATTTAGCTCGGCTGCTGGAGGTCAGTCCCTGGAATTGGAAGACGCTTGAGGTCAGACATGAAACGGACCGGCCGCTGCGAGCGCGCCCCCTGGCGGCCAGCGGGAGGATGTCTGTAGAGGCTGCTGGAGGATGGAGAGCTGGAAAAGACCTCAGGCAGCTTCTTCAGATGAGGGACTCTCCGCCTTCCTTGCGTCAGGGGTGCCCCGTACAACGTAGCCGGAAGTGCACGGAAAGTCCCCTTTCTGCCAAATCGAATTTGGATGGTGCAATGATGGGCAGCTGGGCAGGGCCCCCCAACCTCCGGGCCAAGGACTGGTCCTCATCCTTATTATTACAATGCACTGATAATGAAATTTAAGTGCATGGGGCCAGCAGATGGTGTAGTAGTTACATCACATGGCTGACCGCGGTTCGAGTCCCAGATCTGGTGCTTTGAAGATGCCAAGCGTGTGTGTGCCCAAGGTCCCAGGAGGAGAATGGAGAGGAAGGAATTGTGGCATGGCCATCTCTCCTGGGGGGCGGGGGGGATTTCTCACTTTCCTCCTCACTGTCTCTTGTCTCTCTCTGGTGAGCGCACGTGCCTTGTGGCATAAACCTCTAAATAAATCAATAAAACAAAGTGCACACTCAGGTAATGCATCTGAATCATCCTGAGACCAGCCCCCACCCAGGTCCATGGGAAAATAGTCTTCCCCAGATCAGCCAGTGGCATGGAGGTTAAGGCACTGGATCTCACATAGCTGGCTGCGTGGTTCGAGTCCTAGACCCAGCAGCGTGAAAACTGTGCCTGAATGCTCAAAATCCCAAGAGGAGAAAGGAAGAGAAAGGATTGCAGTGAGGCTGTCCACCCCTGGGAGATAATTTCTCACTTTCCCTCTCTCTCTGGCAAATGTATGCACCCCTACAGCAAAAACAAACAAAAGAAAACCAGACCCAAAAAATCTTCCCCCAAACCAGTCCCAGGTCCCCAAAAGTTGGGAACTACTGCCTTAAGGGTCAGAAAAGCTGTGACATACTAGTCCTGGGACCATCCAGGCACAGTTTCCCCATCTGCAAAGTGACCATAACCTCTCCCCAATGGAATTGCTTTGAAAACTAACTAAGAGGATTGGAAGCCTCAGGGACCGGTGCCTTTACTCAGTCGTTCATTCCAAAAAATTATTCAAATCCAACCACTCTTACTGGGATCCCAGGGTGTTCCCCACTGGGCAGGGGTCTTCTGTCTATCTTGAAGGTACAGACTGTTTCTTTACCCCCATTTTGTAGGTGTAGAGGTTGCTTTCTTTTAAAAAATTATTTATTAATTTTATTTATTCATTCATTTATTTTAATTTGACCAGAGACAGAGAGAGAGAAAGTGAGAAACAAGCCACCAGGTTTAGGACTTGAACCGTGGTCAGCCATGTGGGAGTGTACAGCACCTTAACCACCACACCACCTGCTGGTCCCAAGGTTGTGTTTTCTTTTTTGTTTTGTTTTGTTTTGGAGAGGTTTTTGCTACAGGGCGCATGTGCTTTCCAGACAGACAGAGAGAGACAGACAGACAGAAAGCGAGAAATCACCCCCCAGGGGGAATGGCCACGCCGCAATCCCTTCTCCTCCATTCTCCTCTTGGGATCTTGGGCACGCACACACGCCGGGTGTGAGTTTTAAGCCACCGAGTCCGGGATGCGAACCGTGGTCGACTACATGCGAGTCCAGTGACATAGCCATTATGCCAACTGCTGGTCCCTTTCCTTTTTCTTTTTGAGAGAGGTTTTTGCAACAGGGTGTGTGTACTCACCGGAGAGACACAGAGAGACAGAGAGAGAGAAAGTGAGAAACCACCCCCCCCCCCAGGGGAATGGGCCATGCTGAAACCCCTCCTTCCTCCATTCTCTTCTTGGGACTTGGGGCACACACATGTGCACCTGACCATGAGTTTCAAGCCACTGGGTTCAGGACTCAAATTGCAGTCAGCCATGTAGGAGTCCAGGACCCCAACCACTTCACCCTTGGCTGGCCCCCTCGTGTGTTTTTCAGCCCCTGGGTTTGGCACTTGAACCGCAAAATCAGCCATGTGGGAGCCAGCTGCCTTAACTGCCACCCCAGTGGCCGGCCCTCCATACACTCCTTCCCCCACGCGGCCACAGGGACCTGCCACCCACCAGACATCAACAAACATCTTCCTTCTGCCTAACCCCTTCCTGCTCCCATTCAGTTTCACAGCTTTAGATACCGATGACATGCCAGTGGCTTTCGCATATGCCACTCCGGGGGCCAGGTCGGGTGCAGTAGTAAGGCAACTGGACCCTTGTGGGAAAAACCCTGGGTTCAGGTCCCCAGACCTCCCTGGTAGGGTGCACCCATACCTGTGACACGGGCCAGCAGAGACTGAGGGAGACTCACAGAGCAAAGATCCTCTCTCATTCTCAGAAATAATGAAGTACATTGAAATATGTCTAAGCCCAGTCCAGCCCTTTATTTATTTATTTATTTATTTAGAGAGGTTTTTGTTACAGGGCGCATGCATTCGCCAGAGAGACAGAGAGACAGAAAGTGAGAAATCACCCCCCGGGGGGATGGCCACGCCACAATCCCTTCTCCTCCATTCTCCTCTCAGGATCTTGGGCACGCACACACACGCACCCGGCGTGAGTTGGTCCCAGCCATGTATAACAATTGTCGATCTTTTTCTTCCACTGCCAGCCAGAATTGTAAAGCTATAACACAAAATATGTCAAAATATATTTTGGAATACCAATATTTATTTAATGTGCTTTTGTAAGAGTCCCCAACGCCAGGTCCAGGACTCAAACCACAGTCAGCCATGTGGGAGTCCAGTGCTCCTAACCACCATGCCACCTACTGGCCCTGGGATCCAGCTTCTTTAAGCACTAAGCCATGGGGACATCCTCCAAAAGACCCCTTTCAAATTGTTAAACCACTCAGGGCTGAATACACCCTTGTTACTCATTTGAATTTTTCTTTTTTTAATGAAATGAAGACATGCTCAGAATAGCCCATCAAAATGGAAATACTAAGAACAGGAATTCTGGGAGATAGAGGAACTTAAATCTTTTTTTTTTTAACTAAAGAATGATTTATTTTCATTTTATTTATTATTATTACTTTCTAAAAAAATTTTCTATAGGACATATCTGGGCACCAGAGAGAGAGAGAGAGAGAGAGAGAGAGAGAGAGAAAGCAAGCCACCAGATCCAGGACTTGAACCAGGGTCAGCCATGTGGGAGTCCAGTGCCCTAACTACCATGCCACCTGCTGATCTCAGATTTTGTGTGTGTGTGTGTGTGCATTAAAGAGCAATTGTTTCCTCTTTCTATGTGTACACCACACGGGGATTATTTTTTCTGAAACCGCGTGTTTGCATAGCTGTGGTTACAGACGGGAAAGTGTCTCCACTCCGGTAAATAGTTGTTTTACTGGAGGGCTCACAGCATCTCACTTTCTCTCACCACATAACTGTCAGGAGGGGAGGAAGAAAATGTCATTTACATTGACAGCCACAAAACCAAGCCCGAGTCCTGAATGGCTCACTCCGTGTGACAGGATGAGTCGGAGTGAGTCACAGGGTGACAAGTGCCAGCAGACCTGGAGCCCTAAGGGGGCTGTTTCTTCTGGGGCCACTGGATGGACAGTGGGATTTCAGTGAGGGGACACTGATAGCTATGGACAGTTTGGGATCTCAGTGAGGGGACACTGATAGCTATGGACAGTGTGATGTCAGAGAGGGGACACTGATAGCTATGGACAGTGGGATCTCAGTGAGGGGACACTGATAGCTATGGACAGTGGGATCTCAGTGAGGGGACACTGATAGCTACATAGTTAACTCTTCCCTTGGGAAGTGAGTGGGGGCCGTGGTACATGGATAACCCCAGACCACTGACATTTGTAGCAAGTAGGACACACGTTTAGGATGCTGGGACAGACACGCTATGAGCTCCAGGGAGCGACTCAGTCATTGTCTGGTATTCAATTAGACATGAGACGGGGCCAGCAGGTGGCATGGTGGTTAAGGTGCTGGACTCTCACGGGGCTGACCATGGTTCAAGCTCTGGACCAGCTGTCATTTTCTCTCTCTGTCTTTCTTTTATTTTTGGAGAGGTTTTCGCTACAGGGCAAGTGCACTCACCAGACAGACAGAGAAAGACAGAGACAGAAAGCGAGAAATCACCCCCCAGGGGGGATGGCCATGCCGCCATCCCTTCTCCTCCGTTCTCCTCTCGGGATCTTGGGCACGCACGCACATGCGCCCGGTGTGAGTTTCAAGCCACTGGGTCCAGGATACGAACTGCGGTTGACTACATGGGAGTCCAGCTACATAGCCATTACGCTAACTGCTGGTCCCACGTCCTGTACTTCTTTACTGAATAGAAACTTACCGTTAGCTACAGTGGCTTCCAGTCTTAATGCAGCCAGCTTTTGGCTGTGAAACCTTGGCCTCTGTGACTCCATGTTGGCCTCACCTTGTCTGTGTGTTCAAGATCCCTATCTCTGTCTTATCACAAAGGAGTCATACATTCTTTTATATTTTTCCCTCTCTTTTTCTTTCTTCTTTCTTTTGAGAGATTTTTGCTATAGGGCACTTGTGCTCATCAGAGAGACAGAGAGACAGAAAGTGAAAAAAAATCAATAAAAATAAATAAATAAATAAATAAATATTTCTCTTTTTTTCTAATGATTTTTTTCATGCCGGGTGCATGTGCATGCGTGCCCAAAATCCCGAGAGGAGAATGAAGGAGGAGGGATTGTGGCGGTGTCACCCCCTCTGGGGGGTTGATTTCTCACTTTCTCTTTCTCTCTCTGTCTCTCTCTGTCTCTCTGGTGAGTGCTTGTGCCCTAGAGCAAAAATCTCTCAATAAAAATCCCAAGGCTGGCTTAGGCGATCTAATGGAAGGACATGTATGCATTCTTATGTATCTGACTTCTCTCATTCAACAAAGCGCTGTTGTTTGTCATGGCCCAGAATTGGAAATGCCCCAAATGCTTAGCAACAGAAAGAGTGAATGAGTAAACTGATCTATTCATACAATGAGATACAATGCAGCGACCAAGCAGGACAGCTGAATTTCACCAACATAAAACTGAGTGAATGACGCCAGATTCAAAGAACTACAGTTCAATAACAAACCAAACGAAGTTGCAGGGGTAAAAGTCAGAGTGAGGGTTTCTTTTGAATATGAGGGAAAGGGTAATACCCCAAGTTTGTAGTCGTTATGGTGAGTGTCTAAGAGTTATGAGTTTAGAAGCCAGCAGGTGGCATGGTGATTAAGGGGCTGAATTCTTGCATGGTCGACCATGGTTTGAGTCCCTGATCCAGAGGGTTGAAAATCACACTTGGTGCATGTGCATGCACGCCCAAAACTCCAAGAGGAGAATGAAGGAGAAGGGATTGGGGCGTGGTTATCTTCCCTGGGGGGTGATTTCTCACCTTCCCTGTCTCTGTCTCTGTCTCTCCTCAATGAGCACACATGCCCTATGGCAAAAAATGAAAAAAAATAAATAAAATAAGAGGGTTTAGGGTTAGAATTCAAATAGGATTAGGGTTAGGGTTTTACATTTTTCTGATTAGTGATGGTCATTTTTCTGACTAGGACTCAAACCGTGGTCAACCACATGTGAGTCCAGCAATGTAACCATTATGGCATCTGCTGGTCCTGATTCCTCACTTTCTGTCTGTCTCTCAAGCAAGTGTACACATCCTAGAGCAGCGATCTCTCTCTAAAATTAAGAAATAGAAAAAAAGGGACCCAGATCCCACATAGCTGACAATGTTGTTCAAACCTGATGGTCTGTCTTATGACTTGAAAAATCATGCCAGGGACATGTATACACATACCCCAAGTCCCAACAGGATGGAGAAATGGAGAAGAGATTGTGGTGTGATCATGTGTCATTGAGGAGGTGCTTTCTCCATCTCCTTCTCGCTCTGCCACTCTCTGGCAAGCACCCGTGTCCTTTGGCAAGTTAAAAATAAATAAATAAGGTCTATGTTTCAGTGGTCTTTAGTTGTAGCTTTAGCATGTGATTCACTTTGAGTTCATCTAGGGGTGTGGTGTGAGGCAGGGATCTAATTTCAAATGTTAACAGGGTTATTCAGTCATCACTACTATCTCATTCCAGAACATTTTCATCACCTCAGAAAGCAACCTCATTCCCTTTTGCTCACGTTTTATCCCTTCTCCCTTCCAGCTCTGGCAACTACAAAATAATTTCCATCTCTATGGATTTTGCTATTCTGGATACATCACATAAGTAGAATCATACAATACGTGAACTTTTGTGTCTGGCTTCTGTCCCTTAGTAAAATGCTTCAAAAGTTCATCCATAGGGGCCAGCAGGTGGCGTGGTGGTTAAGAGTGCTAGACTCCCACATAGTCCCACTAGACTCCTAGTCCCGGACCTGATGGCTTCCTTTCTCACTTCCCCTTTCTCTCTCTCTCGCTTTGTCCCCCTCTGGTTAAATTTAAATAATAAATAGATAAAGTTAAATAAAATAATTCTTAAAAATAAAAAAGAAAGTTCATCCATATTATAGCCTGTGTCAGTACTTCATTCCTTTCTATAGTTGAATACTATTCCATTGTGTGAATATCATGCATTTTGCATATTGATGCTCATGGCTTAATGAACATTTGTTTTTTTCCCCACTTTTTGACTATTAAGAATAATGCTGTTATCATCATTAGCCTACAAATTTGTGGGATTATCTTTAAGAATTATTTTATTATTTAAATTTATTTATTAATTTATTTTAATTTGACCAGAGAGAGACAGAAAGAGAGAGAGAGAGAATAAGAAAGCAAGCCACCAGGTCTGAGACACAAACCACGGTCAGCCATGTGGGAATCCAGCACCCTTAACCACCATGCCACCTGCTGGCCTCATGTTGTTTTTTTAAAAAAAGATTTTTACTATAGGACATGTGAGTTCACCAGAGAGACTAAGAGAGACAGAGATAGAAAGTGAGACATCACTCCCCAGAGAGGATGCCACACCACAACCCCTTCTCCTCCATTCTCCTCTTGGAATTTTGGGCACACATGCACACATGCCCAGTGGGAATTTCAAGTCACACGGCCCAGAATTCGAGTCATGAGTGGCCATTTGGAAATCTCGCACCTTAATCACTAAGCCACCTGCTGCCCCCAAATTTGTGTTTTTAATTCTCTTGGATTATAGTTGGGAGTGGAATGTCTGGGTCACAGGGTAACTCCATGATTAATGGCCAACCTGCTCTCAAAAGTGACCTCAATATTTTACTTTTCCACCAGTAAGGCATAGGAGTTTTAGCTTTTCCACATACTTATACACACTTACTCTTGTCTATCTTTTATATTACAGCCATCCTAGAGGGTACAAAGTGGTATTCAATTGTGATTTCAATTTGCATTTTCCTGATTAACTTTGCTTAGAATTTTTTTAATGTGCTTTTTGGTCTTTTGTGTATCTTTTTAAAAGAAATGTCTATTCAAATCCTTTGCTCAGTTTTTAATTAGGTTAGTTTTTTTTTTTTTTCATTTGAATTGTTGTATTCCGGATACAAGTCTCTTATCACATAGATCATTTGCAACTATTTTCTCCCATTCTAAGGGTTGTCATCTTATTTTCTTGATAGCATCCTTTGAAGGACAAAAGGTTTTCATTCTGTTGAAGTCCAGTTTATCTATTTTTTGATTACTTGTACATAAGTCATATTTCCTTATTCAAATTCATCAAGATTTACGCCTGTATTTTCTTCTAAGGGTTTTATCATTTTAGCTTTAGCATGTGATTCCTTTTGAGTTCATTTGCGGGTATGGCATGAGGGAGAGATCCAATTTCATTCCTTCTGTGTACATAGATATCCAGTTGTCTTAGCACTGTTGAAAAGACTATTCTTTCCCACCACTAAATTATCTTGGCACCTTTGTGCAAATTAATTCAGCATAAATGTGTGGGTTTATTTCTGGAGTCTCAGTTTTGTTTCATATCTGTATAGCTAATCTTATGGCAGTACCACAAAGTCTTGATTGCTGGAACTTTGTAGTAAATTTTGAAATTGAGAAGTATAAGCTTTCCAACTTTGTTCTTTTTCAAAATTATACTGACTATTCTGGGTCCCTTGAATTATAAAATTGTATATGAATTTTAGGACCAGCTTTTCCATTCCTGCAACAACCAAAAGTCAACTGGGATTTTTAAAAAAGGATTACTTGGGAACCAGCAGTTAGCGTAATGGCTATGTCGCTGGATTCCCACGTAGTCGACCGCGGTTTGCGTCCCAGACCCGGTGGCTTAGAACTCATGCCAGGCGCGTGTGCGTGCGTGCCCAAGATCCCGAGAGGAGAATGGAGGAGAACGGATTGTGGCATGACCATCCCCCCTGGGGGGTGATTTCTCGCTTTCTGTCTCTATGTCTCTCTCTGTCTGTCGGGCGAGCGCACGTGCCCTATAGTGAAAAACCTCTCAAAAAAAAAAGTAAAAAAAAAAAGGATTACTTATTTAATTTTATTTATTTATGATTATTATTTTTAATTTGCTACAGGGCATGTATGCGCACCAGAGAAAGACAGACAGATAGAGAGAGGGAAAGTGAGAAAGCAAGCTGCCAGGTCTGGGACTCGATCTACAACTGTCCATGTGGAAGTCCGGTGCCTTAAGTCCACACCCCCTGTTGGCTCTGGCAGCTCAGATTTTTGACAGGAATTGAGTTGACTCTGTTGATCAATTTAGAAAGTACTGCCATCTTAACAATAATGAGTGTTCTAATCAATGAGCCCAGGATACATTTTTATTTCTTTAGATCTTCAGTTTCTTTCAACAATGTTTTCTTGTCTTCGGTATATAAATCTTCTACCTCTTCTGATAAATTTATTCCTAGGTGTATTTTTCCTGTGATGTTATTATAAATGGAAGTATTTCTAGATTCATTATTGAGAGTATATAATAATACAACTAATTAGAATTGCTTTTTTAAATTATTTAATTTTATTATTATTATTATTATTTTAACTTGCTATAATCCACATGTGTGAGTTTTTATTTACATTTTTAATACATTCAATTACATTATTTAGCTTACAACGTGATCATTTCAATATATGAACAATTTTCCCCGGTCTAGTTGATCAAAATATAGCAACATTACCTTCCTGTCTCAACAATGCTGTCTTCGTATCCCTCCTCCAAATGTTCTTCCCCAGGTCCCTCTCCTCCACACACCCCACATCTGGCATTTACATCCACCTCTTCTGTTTGTACATTCTTTAGCCCGTCAGTTTCAGTTATAGAGTGCAGACATTCAGTATATATTAAGTGGGGACATTCAGTGTCTCTCCTTCATAGCCTGGCTTGCTTCACTCAGCAGTAAATCTTCCATATTCTTCCACTTTCTGTCAAAAGCCAGGGTTTTGTTTGCTTAATGGCTGAATAGTATTCCATAGAGTATATGTGCCACAGTTTTTCAATCCATTCATCCATACGGGGGGCATTTGGGTTGATTCCATATCTTAGCAATGGTGAAAAGTGCCGCAATAAACATCAATGTGCAAGCACTTTTCCAATGAGAAATTCTTCTGTCCTTTGGGTAGATGCCAAGAAATGGGATTGCTGGATCATATGGCAATTCTATTTGTAAATTTTTGAGGAATCTCCAAATTGTTCTCCACAGTGGTTGGACTGATTTACATTTCCACCAGCAGTGTAAGAGAGTTCCCCTTTCACCACACCCCCGCCAACACTTATCATTTTTTGTTTTTTTTTTTAATCTTAGCCATTCTGAGTGGGGTTAGGTGGTATCTCATTGTTGTTTTGATCTGCATTTCCCTTACGATGAGGGATGTTGAGCATTTTTTCATATGCCTTCTGGCTATTCGTATGTCATCTTTACTGAGTGTTCTTTTCAACTTCTTCTTCCATCTTTTAATAGGGTTCATCATCTTTTTTCCAAAAAGCTTCTTTAGTTCCTGATGTATTCTGGTTATCAATCCCTTATCTGATGCATAGTTTACAAAAATATTTTCCCATTCTGAGGGCTTTTGATTCACACTAATTACTGTGTCTTTTGCCATGCAGAAACTTCTTAGTCTGATGTAATCCCACTTGTCTATTTTGGGGATTATCGACTGTGCTTTGGGGGTCTTATGTAAGAAGTCTTTCCCCACTCCAATGTCTCCCAGAGTTTCCCCAGTGTTTTCTAGAAGCAGTTTAATAGTTTGGGGTCTTAGAGTTAGATCCTTGATCCACCTTGACTTGATTTTTGTCAAAGGTGACAGGTAGGGGTTAAGATTCATCTTTCTACAGGTGGAAATTCAGTTTTTCCAGCACCATTTGCTGAAGAGGTTTTCCTTTTCCCACTGGATCAACTGGTTCCCCTTGTTAAAAATCAGTTGACTGAATGATTGGGGATTTATTCCTGTGGACTCAATTCTGTTCCATTGGTCCACATGTCTGTTCCTATGCCAATACCATGGTGTTTTGATTACCACTGCTTTGTAGTATATGTTTGGGTCAGGGAGTGAGATGCCACCCACTCCACTCTTATTTTGTAGAATTACTTTGGCAGTGCGGGGTCTTTTATTATTCCAGATGAATTTTATGATTGTCTTTTCTAAATCTGTGAAGAATATGTCTGGTACTTTGATTGACATTGCATTAAATAGGTAGATTAATTTGGGTAGGATTGCCACTTTGGTTATATTAATTTTTCCCAATCCAGGAACATGGGATATCCTTCCTTTTTTTTTTTTGCAGAGGTTTTTCGCTATAGGGCGCGTGTGCTCGCCAGACAGACAGAGAGAGACATAGAGACAGAAAGCGAGAAATCAGCCCCCAAGGGGGATGGTCACGCCGCAATCCCTTCTTCTCCATTCTTCTCTCGGGATCTTGGGCATGCACGCACACGCACCCGGCGTGAGTTTTAAGCCACCGGGTCCAGGACGCGAACCGCGGTCGACTACGTGGGAGTCCAGTGACATAGCCATTATGCTAACTGCTGGTTCCCTCCTTCCACTTTTTTGTGTCATTTTCAATTTCTTTTTTTAGCTTCTCATAGTTTCCTTG
>AAPY01232671.1:0-23708 GCA_000181375.1 Tupaia belangeri
ATTATCTTTTTATAAGATGTTGAATACGATTTGCCAGTATCTTGGTGAGAAACTTTGCATCTATATTCATCAGAGATATTGGTCTATAGTTTTCCTTCCTGGTTTTATCCTTATCTGTGTTAAGGATAACAGTGATAGAGTCTTCATAGAATGAATTAGGGAGAGATTCACCCTTTTGGATCTTTAGAAATAACTTGAGCAGAATGGGGGTTAACTCTTCTTTGAAAGTTTTATAGAATTCCGAGGTTAAGCCATCAGGGCCAGGGCTTTTCTTTGTTGGAAGGTTAATTATTAATCTCCTGGCTTATTATGGGTCTATTCAGACTTTCTTTATCCTCTGGATTGAATCTTGGTAGATTATATGTGTCCAGAAATTTGTCCATCTCATCTAGATTTTCTTGTTTCCTGGCATATAGTTGTTCATAGTATCCTCTAATGATGTTTTGTATTTCTACTTTGTCTGTTGTTATATTGCCTGCTTCACTGCAGATTGGATTCACCTGGTTGCTTTCTCTCTTCTCCTTAACAACTCTCATGAGTGGTGTATTGATCTTGTTTATCTTTGTAAAGAACCAGATTTTATTTTAATTTATTTTCTGTAAAGTTTGTTTATTTTCTATTTCATTTATTTCTGCTCACATCTTTATTATTTTCTTTCTTTTGGATTTTTTTTTTTTTTTGCTGTTGCTTTTCCAATTCTCTAAGGCATGATGTTAGGTGATCCATTTGCCTTATTTCCATCTTCCTCTTATGTGCACTCATTGCTATGAACTTCCCTCTTATGACTGCTTTAGCAGTGTCCCAAAGATTATGGAAATTCATATCCTCATGTCATTGGCTTCTATGAATTCTGCTTATTTCAGTCTTTATTTCTTTAGTAGTTGTAGAGTCATTCAGGGGTAGGTTATTTAGTTTCCATGTATTTGAGTATTTTTGAGGATTTCTCTTGAAATTAAACTCAAGTTTAATTCCACCATAGTCAGAGAAGATGCCGGATATAGTTTCTATACCTTTGAATCTGTAGAGGATTGCTTTGTGCCTATGGTGTGGTCAATCTTCGAGAAGGTTCCATGTGGGGGTTGAAAAAAGACTGTATCTTGTGGTTTTTGGGTGGAAAGTTCTATAGATGTCTGTTAAGTTCATTTGATTTATGGTATCATTTAGATCCTTTCTCTATTTTTTGTCTAGATGATCTGTCCAGAGGGGATAGTGCAGTGCTGAGGTCTCCAACAATTAGTGTATTGCAGTCTATTTCCTCTTTTAGATCTAAGTCTTTCCTTCACATATTTGGGTGCTCCTATGTTAGGCGCATAGATATTTATAAGCGTTATATATTCTTAACCTATTGATCCTTTTACTACAATATAGTTCCCTTCTTTGTCTCTAAGAACAGTTTTTGTCTTAAAGCCTATTTTGTCAGAAATTATTATCGAAACTCCAGCTCTTTTTTGGTTCCCATTTGCATGGAAAACCTTTTTCCAACACTTCACTTTCATTCTATGTATGTCTTTATCCATGAGATGTGTTTTCTGTAGGCAACAGATAGAAGATTTCTGTCTTTGTTTGGTTGGTTTTTTAAATCCATTCAGGTAGTCTATGTCTCTTGATTGGAGAATTTAGTCCATTCACATTCAATGTTATTATTGATGTTACCGAATCTCTCCCGACATTTAAGTTGGCCATTGTCTTGGTGGCCTTTTATTCCTTTGTTTCTGGATGTTAATTCTTTAGTTTTCATGGAACAGTACATTCTTCAATGTTTCTTGAAGAGCTGGTCTGGTGCTGGCAATTCTTTCAGGTTTTGTTTGAGAAGATTTTAATCTTTTTTTTTCCCCCATATAAAGGATAATTTTGCAGGATATTATAATCTTGGTTGAAACTGTTTCTCTCTTAACACTTTCAATACATCTTTCCATTCTTTCCTTGCTCTTGCATTGTTTCCATTGAGAGGTCCAGTGTTAGCCTAATAGGATGACCTTTGTAAGTCACTTCTCATTTCTCTCTTGCCAGTTTTAGTATCATGTCTTTATCTGTGGTATTGGAAAATCTGGCTACAATGTGCCTTGGGGAAGATCTTCTGGGGTTGATTCTATTTGGAGTCCTTTGTATTTCTTGGGTCTGGATGCTTGAGTGCCTCTGTAGACAGGAAATTTTCTTCCAGGATTTTGTAGAATAAATTTTCCATGCCATTATTAGTTTCTTCACCTTCTGGGATGCCAATTATTGTGATGTTTGGGCATCTTATGGAATCTAGCATTTCTCGTATATTATCCTCATTTTTTTGGTTATTTTCTCTATCTTTTTGGTGTTTTGTTTGTTTGTTTGTTTGTTTTTTAGGTCAGAGGCATTATCTTCTACATTGGAGATTCGATCTTCAGCGTGATTTAATCAACTTTTAATACTTTCAAGAGAGTTTTTGATTTCCTGTATTACAGACTTCATCTCTATTAGCTCCATCTGATTCTTTCTCAGAGTGTCCATTTCTTCTTTCATATCGTGTAAGGACTTTCTAATCTCCTGTAGTTCATTGTCTCTTTTCTGTTCCAAATCATAAATTTTTTTCACCCTGAATGTCCTAAATTCTTTCTCTGACATTTTGGTAACGTCATTAAGATTTTGGGAGAGATGGAGGGGAGTTACTGTGTTCCTTTGATGAAGACATATTTGCTGGTTTATTCAGACCTGAGGCTCTTCTTCAACTTCTAGCCATTGTAAGATGTATTCACTTTTATACCTCTTAGGAGCAAGTGTGTTTCCCTTTTGCTGTGAATTAATGTATGTGGAAGTCTCTCTCCTGTTGTTTTTAGCAATGTGGTCTCAAGATGTGTATGCTCTTCAGGTGTCTGAAGAGTAGTATCTCCGTATTCACAGATGGTTCGGTACAAGGGAGGATCCCAGGGGACTTTACAATACTAGGGAATTACAGAACTTTGATTCTAGATCTCCCTAGTCCCTCTGGCAGGGTGGAGGATGAGGAAGAGAGGATAATATCAGAGGAAAGAAAGGATTATAGAGGAGAATAAAGAAAAAGTCATGCACTGCACGTTAGCATGGCGTGCAATTTCACTAGGAGCCTAGGGATGGAACTGGAAGTCAACTGCAGAGCAAGGTCCAGTCTGTGGGACAGCGGAGAGCAGGGTATTAACAAAAAAAAAAAGGAAGAGCAAAGGAGAAAAAAATAAAACCCTGCCTACCTCTCTGGGGAGTGGAGTCCTGGTCTTGGAAGCCTGGAAGCGGGGGCAGTGATGCCATCTGCCTCAGTTTCCCTTGCTGGCCAGGAGTCTAGAAATGGAACTAGAGCACTCCTGCAGAGCAAGGATCACTCTGTGAAACAAGTCGACTGGTACATTTTGTCAAAAATCAGTTTTATCATCACAGCTTTGTAATATATTTTGGGCTCAGGGAGTGAGATGCCAGCCACTCCACTCTTCTTGTATAGGATGACTTTGGCAATACAGTCTCTTATTACTCCAGACAAATTCTATGATTGTCTTTCTAGGTCTGTGAAGAATGTCTCTTGCAATTTTATAAGGATTGCACTAAATATGTAGGTTAATTTGGGTAGGATTGCTATTTTGATTATATTAATTCTGCCAATCCAGGAACATGGGATGTCCTTCCACTTTTTTGTGTCCTTTTAGATTTCCTTTATAATGTTTTCATAGTTTTGCTTATAGAGGTCTTTGACTTCCTTGGTTAGTTTTATTCCTACATATCTTATACTTCTTGTGGCTATGGCAAATACAGTTCTGTATCTGTCTGATTTTTGTTTGTATATAGAAATGCTGCAGCCTTTTATAAATTAGCTTTGTATCCTGCCACTTTACTCTATGCATGTATTACTTCGAGGAGTTTTTTCATGGATACTATTGGATCTTCTACTTATACAATCATGTCATCTTCAAACAGAGATAATTTCATCTTCTTTCCCTATTGGTATGCCTTGTATTTCTTTCTATTGTTTGATCACATTGATTAGGGAATCCAGTACTGTGTTGAATAGGAGCAGAGAAAGTGGGAAGCCTTGTCTTCTACCAGTTTTTAGTGGAAAAGCTTTTAGCTTTTTTCTATTCAGTATCATGCTAGCTATAGGTTTTTCATAGATGGTATTTATTATGCTGAGAAATGATCCTTTATGCCAATATGACTGAAAGTCTTAATTATAAATGCATGTTTTATTTTGTGAAATGCTTTTTCCACATCAATTGAAATGATCATATAATTTTTATCTTTGTTTTTGTTAATATGGTATATTACATTAATGGTTTTGCATATGCTCAACTACCCTTGCATCCCTGGAATAAAGCCTACCTAGTTGTGCTGAATAAACATTTTTATATGCTGTTGAAATCAGTTAGCAAGCATCTTGTTTTGAATTATTGCATCTATATTCATCAGTTATAGGTCTGTAGTTTTCATTTTGTTGTATCCTTATCCATTTTTGGAATGAAGGTAATGGAGGCTTCATAGAATGAATTTGGAAGGGTTTCTTCTTTTGGATCTCTAGAGACAGTGATAGTAGAATGGGAGTTACCTCTTCTTTAAAAGTACTGTAAAATTCAGCAGTGAAACCACTGGGACCTGTACTTTGATTAGTTGGCAGGTAATTTATTATTGATTCAATTTAATTGCTTATTATAGGTCTATTCAGGCTTCCTATGTCCTCCTGAGTCAATCTTGATAGACTATACGTGTCCAGAAATTTGTCCATCTCATCCAGGTTTTCTTCTTTGTTAGCATATAGTTGCAAATAGTATCTTTCAACGATGTTTGTATTTCTATTATGTCTGTTGTAATGTTGTCTGGTTCATCGTGAATTTGATATATCTGGTTCCTTTGTCCCTTCTTAATTAGTCTTGCTAATGGTGTGTCAATCTTATCTTTTCAAATAACCAGATTTTGCTCTCATTTATTTTCTGTATAGTTCTCTTAGTTTCTATTTTATTTATTTCTACTCTAAACTTTGTTATTTTTTTCTCCTGGCATTTTGTTGTTGTTATTCTGGTTTCCTGAGGTGTGTTGTTAGGTTGTTCTTTAACCACCTTTCCATCTTTTTCTTGCATGCACTAATTGCTATGACCATCTTATGACTGCTTTTGCAGTGTCCCATAAACTATGAAAACTTGTGTACTCATTATCATTTGTTTCTGTGAATATTTTTATCTCAGGCTTAATCTCTTCAGTATTCATGAAGTAATTCAGAAGTAGGTTATTTAGTTTCCACGTATTTGTGTATTTTCAAGGTATTTTCTTGAGATCAATATCAATATAATTGCATCATTGTCAGAGAAGATGCTGGATACTGTTTCTATACCTTTGAATCTGTAGAGGCTTGTGTCACTTTCAATTTCTTTTAATAGATTTTCATAGTTTTCAAGAGGTATTTGACCACTTGGTTAGATTTATTCCTAAGTGTCTTACATTTTTTGTGACTATGGTGAATGATATTACTTTTTTTCACTTTTACCTCAGTCTACTGGGTTTTGGTACATAGAAATGCTATAGATTTTTGTATGTTGATTTTGTAACCTACCATTTACTATATTCATTTATTACTTTCAGAAGGTCTTTTTGCTTATTATTATTTTTTTGGATCCCCTTGAGTCTTCTATGTATATGATTATGTCATCTGCAAATAGAAATAATTCACTTCTTTCTCTGTTTGTATGGTGCACCAGGGTTGTAGACACAAGGTGCTGAAGAGTAGCTGAGAAAATCTCACCCATGTTGCCCTGCTTCAAATGTTGTCTTTGGATATTTTCCTGTCTTGCTCCCATTGCCATTGTCTTCCTATGTTCCATCCACTAGTGCAGCAGAAATGCAGGGTCCAGTTCCTGAAGGAGAGTGGCTTGGAAATTATCAGTTGGTGTTCCCCTGCTCCAAAGGTGGGCTTTTGAATTCTTTTTCTGTCCTATGCCCTATGCCATTGCCTTACATGTGCCTTCCACAAGTGCAACAGAAACACAGGGACCAGACCACTCTCTGCTAAAGGAGAGTGACTCAGAAATCCTCCTTGGAGTGCTACTTCTCCACAAATGGACTTTTGGATTCTTTTCTTGTCCCACAACTTTCACCATTTACTTTCCAAGATATGGCCACTGGGGTGGCATAAACATCGGGACCAGCTTCTGAAGGAGAGCTTCTGGGAAACTCACCAATGGAGTTACCCTGCTCCACACATGGGCTTTTGGATTCTTTTCCTGTTTCACATCCTCCACCATTGCCTCCATAATTCCCACCCACTGGTACAGAAGAAACATAGAGACCAGCTGCTGCTAGAGTGCAGCTGGGATATTTTCCACTGGACGTCCTATGCTGCACAGGTGGGCTTTGGATACTTTTACTTTCTCACATCTTCTACTATTGCCTTCCCAAATCAATCCCCTGGGGTAGCAAAAAAATACAAGGACCAGCTATAGCAAAAAAATTCAAGAAGAGTAGCTGAGAAATTCTCCATCAGTTGAGTTCCTGAGCTCCACAGGTGGGCTTTTGGATTTTTTCCTGTCTTGTCTTTGCCTTCCCAAATTTTATCTATGGGCACAGCAGAAATACAGGGCCAAGCTGAGAATTTTCAGAATAGCTGGAATTTGAAGCCAGTGTTCCCTTGCTCCAAAGTTGGAATTTTGAATTATTTTCCTGTCCTACATCCTCCTCCTTGCCTTCCCAAGTTCTTTTCACTGGTTCAGCAGAAACACAGGGACCAGCTCCTGAAAGAGAGAAACTGGATATTTTTCTGCTGGTGTTCCCTTGCCAGGCTGGTGGACTTTTGGATTCTTTTTCTGTCCCACACCTTCCACCATTGCTTCCCCAAATTCCATCATATGGTGCAGCAGAAACTCAGGGACCAGTTGCTGAAGAGAGCAGCTGAAAAATTTTCTGCCACTGTTCTCCTGCTCTACTGGTGAACTCCTGTAGCTTAGCATAATATTGTGTCACCTTTAGTCCCTCCATGAAGGACAGCAGTCAAACCTGACATGTGCACTAACAGAACCCATGTGCAGGGACTGTACAACCCCAGGCAAGTACAATGACAGTAAAAGGGCCAGATTCACTTGGAGGTGAATGTGGCCAGATCCCTTGGGGCCAAACCGGTGCTTAGAGTTCCAGACCTGGCACTCCAGTGCAGTCGTATACACAGTTGTCTCTCACAGAGTACGGAAGTGCATGCAGCACCTATTTCTCTCTCTCCTTCAATTTGCCAGAAGGCACATGCACACATCAGAGAGAGATGAAGAGAAAGAGAGGGATTAGGGATAAAGTACACTCCACAGGAAATGGTCATGCTGCAATCCCTTCTTCTCTGCTTCTCCCTCCTCTCAGGATTTTGGGCATGCATTCATGCAATCACACACACATGCCTAGCATGCTTCTCAAGCTGATGTGTTTGGGCTAGAACCATCAGGTCAGCCAGGGGGGACTGGCCACCCAGACCACCAGGCCTTAACGTGGGACCATAGCACCCGTTTCTAAATAGGCTTGCTCAGAGGTCGCCTTATAGTGAATTATTCAGGAATCTCATTCTGTCTATCCTAGAGATTTAACATCTCATAATAACCACTGTACTACATGAGCATCAACTAGCTCATCCCCGTGTTTTGCCTGTGTCCCATCTCTACCTCCCCACCTAGACAGTACAGCAGCACAAGGTATATCATCCATCACAACACATACACACAGTCATTCCTTACACACACGCACATACACATATGTATACATGTACACAGTCTTCCCTTCCCCATTAGCCCATTGGAGGTATGTTGCAATATTATCTCAAAAAGGCAGAGTGGAGGGAACCAGCAGTTAGCGTAATGGCTATGTTGCTGGACTCCCACGTAGTCGACCGTGGTTCATATCCCGGACCCAGTGGCTTAAAACTCACGCCGGCCACGTGTGCGTGCGTGCCCAAGATCCCAAGAGGAGAATGGAGGAGAAGGGATTGCAGCGTGACCATCCCCCCTAGGAGGTGATTTCTCACTTTCTGTCTCTATGTCTCTCTGTCTCCCTGGCAAGCACACGTGCCCTATAGCGAAAAAAACCTCTCAAAAAAAAAAAAAAAAGGCAGAGTGGAAAGAGAATGGACCTGTCATTTCTCTCTCTTTCTCTCTCTCTCTGTCTTTACTTATTCTGTGACTTTTTGACTCTCTGGCTTCAAGGTCTGGGAGGACCCACAGAGACTGTAGAAGAGATAGAAAAAGGGTGTGAGGCTCACACATGAGTGCAGTCCAGGAGGTCTAACAAAGGACAGTGCATCCCAGAGAAATAGGGAGAAAATCAACATCTGAACCTTGCCCTGCTCTCCACCATTCTGCAGGCTCAGGAGGAGGAGAAATTGGTGAGGGGGATAGTAACCAGACCTATTTTCCTCCATGTTCAGGGAGAGGACCCTGGCACAGAATTTCTGAAGGGTGAGGAGAAAGGGCCTGAAGGTGAGCGTCCAGGCAGATACCACCCTGAGCAGTCTCAAATCAGGAGTGGGGGGAGGTCAAAGAAACAGCAAGCACCACCATTCCCAAAGGATTTACCAAAGCACACACCCCAACTAGTTCTTCTTTCCTAGAGGTTTTGTCTCCTAAGGAGTCCTGGCTATTCCTCTGTGTGCCCCAAGAAAATAGTACAGACAGACAACCTCTGCACACCAACATCTTTGGAAGATGGGGAGAGAAGGGGTGCGCTCATGACCACTCTCTATCTCTCATGCCCAGAAAGCACTATCTACCTCTGGGCCAGAGATCCAGAGCACAGGCAGTGGAACAGCCTCTTTGGACCTCAGCCACAACCATATTAGGTGCCAGTTCTACCCCCTAACTGTTTCCAAGTCCTTAAGAAGGAAGAGGCCAACCCCCAGGAGTGCATACCCTCCTGTCTCCCATTCAAAGAACCTGCCTGTCCCCACCCCCATGAGAGTGTTACCCTTCTGTCTCCCATTCACAGAGCCTTCCTGTCACCTCCCTGATGAGTGAGAACACTTCTGTCTTCCATTCACAGAGTTTTCCTGTCCCCACCCCTGTGAGCGTGCTCTCAACTGTTTTCTCACAGA
This sequence comes from Tupaia belangeri, assembly GCA_000181375.1. NCBI lineage: Eukaryota > Metazoa > Chordata > Mammalia > Scandentia > Tupaiidae > Tupaia > Tupaia belangeri. Next base: position 9,038 of record AAPY01232671.1, read on the forward strand.
GCCTTCCTGTTGCCAGACCAATGAGTGTGTACCCTTCTGCCTCCCATTCAGAGCCTTGCTGTCCCCATCCCCTAGAGTGTGTACCCTTCTGCCTCCCACTCACAGAGCTTCCCTGTCCCCACCCCGATGAGTGCATACCCTTCTGTCTTCCATTCACAGAGCTTCCCTGTACCCACCCCCGTGAGTGTGCACCCTCCTATTTTCCACTCACAGAGCTTCCCTGTTGCCACACCCATGAGCGTGTTCCCTCCTGTCTCTGATACACAGAGCCTTCCTGTCCCCACCCCCATGAGTGTGCACCCTCCTGTCTCCCATTCACAGAGCCTCCCTGTCCCCACCCCCATGAGTGTGAACCCTCCTGCCTCCCATTCACAGAGCCTCCCTGTCCTCCCGCGTCCTAGCATCTCCCACACTTCTGGCCTGCCCTTCCCTGTACCTGGGGTCAGCTCCAGCTTCTCAAGCAGAACCTCTGCAGGCTGGGCTTCCAGGCCCACATCTGAGTCACAGGTGACTCCAATGGAAGTCACTCCCTCTCCCCAGGTGACCTCCATGGACGTCAATCCCCCTCCCCAGCCTCTCATCTTAGGGACTCTGTCCAGCTCCAGTGAGATCTTTCTCCTACCTGCCCAGTACCTGTGACAGCCCCCATTGGCAGCTCAGCCCCAGGCAGGGTCACCAGCACCCTGTCTACACCACGTTCCTCCCACTACACCCAAAATGTGATGCTTCCCATTGCCTCTGGGGTACCCCCCAACACAGCATTCCCAGTTAATCACTCTGTGCAGACTGGAAACTTGCTGGCTCCTGCTCTGGTCCTGACCCCGGCCTCTACTCCAGGCCAGCCAGCCTCAGGTGGCATGACACATCCCACATTTGGAGGTTCAGTACCCCAAAATAACCTCTTGGGCAACCAGGTCAGCACCAAGCGTGCCTTTCCTGACACCCCACCTGTCCTGACCCCCAGCCCATCCACTGCCTCTGGTTTTGCAGGGATGCCCTTCACACCCAGCCCTGCCACCAACTCTCAGCCCAGCCCTGGGCAGGGCCACTCAGCTCCTGGCAGCAGAGGCCCAGTCCCCTCCAGGTAAGCGGGTTTAGGGGGTAAACGTGCTAAAAAGCCAGCAGGCAGTGGAGGATCTGTGCTCCAGCTACGGGTCTCTTCACATCTCACCAAGTGAAATAGCGACCCTGAGCACACACATGGGCATGAACTCCTGGGCTACCCCTAACCAGCGAACCCCCTTAATGACCTCAAATCCCAACAGCTCTGGGGCCAAAACTATGCCCGAGAGTCCTGCTGCCCCTCCCTTTCCTCACAGCACAAGGGGACAGCCCGCACAGAAACCACTCATTTTGGGTGGAAGATCCCGCATGACTGCCAGCAAGGCAGCCGCTGTGCCAGCCTTGAACATGAGCATCCCAGTTCCTCACACACAATCAGCTGAGAGGTAACTTGCCCTTGGGTCTCTTTCTTCCAGAAGGAAGAGTCCTCCCCCTGTGAGTGTAAGACCTCCTGTATCACCTTCTAAGAGTCTCCCATCCCCTCCTGGATCTACCACCTCTAACACCTCAGGTCTGCCCTTCCCTGCTCCAGCTTCTCAAGCAGCACCATACCCAGGCCAGTATCTGAAATGCAGGTCACACCTAAGGAAATCACTGCTCCTTCCAAGCCTCTCCATTGGGATCTCCCCCAGCTCTAGTGGGACTTCCCCCAACCTGCCCAGGACCTTGCAACAGCCCCCAGTGGCAGCTCAGCCCCAGGCAAGGTCACCAGTATCTGGCATGCACCAAACTCTTGCCAACACATCCACATTGGGATGCTTCCAGTTGCCCCTGGGGCCACATCTCAGCCTATATTAGTGCTCTCACACAACCAGCAGCAGTGAGCCCCCAAAGCACCCAGGGGGCCCCTACACGAGCTTCTGCAGAAAGAGGGGAAGGGCCCCCATAGAAACTGTAGGAGAAGAGGTATGAATTGGGCCTTGGGTTTGGCCATCCATCCCTGGTGTGGGACAGGGAGTAGGGACCCTAGGAAACAGACCCGCCCCAATCCCTGCCTGATAGTATCGAGGGGGCTGGGGCCAGGAAAAGGATGGGACTGAGGGCAGGGCATGTGGAGAGCTGCCTGTAAGGGGATATGAGAAGGAGCACATTTGGCCTGTGGAACAGTGTTGCCTCCTCACCCAGGGTGCACCGGGTGGGCCACTGCAGAGACTCACAGGAGGGACACAGGGCCCTATGAGTCTTGCCCTTTCTGGTCCCCCTCTAGCTGAGCACTGTGGCTGGGAGCTCGAGGGGCAGCAGGTGGGGACCCAAGACTGGAAGGCTGGGAGCTGCTGCAGGTCCTACTGGCCTCAGCCTCACCAGTCAATGCGCTCAGGATTCTCTGGAAGGTTGCTCTCTTCTCCTGGTCCAGGTGTTCTGAAGTGACCTGAAAACCAAGGTTAGGGGGTGGTGGCAGCACCAGATGGTCCCCACGCCTGCGTGGCAGGAGAGGAAACCTTCGCTTCCGGGTCCTGGAACTGTCCTGCATGGGTAGACAGCCCTGGAGTGACCCTGTCCATTCCCTGGGCTCAGGTGCCTCCTTTATGTCTGGGCTTTTCCTCTGGGAAAGTTCTGAGGATGCCGAGGGTGGCTGGGACCCCTCCTCGCTCTCCTTCTTAGGGGTGTTGAGAGTCAACCTGGAGTGGAGTGTGGCCAGACCCCTCCTCCTCTTGGCTGGGGGGAGCCCCTGACTGGAGCTGTAGGAGCTTGTGATGGGGTTTCTTATGGAGCAGGACATGAGGCCAGAGCCCTGGGGCACCCTCCTGGCCCTTTCTCCTGAACTCTGGGCAGGGACCTTTCACTGTAGAGGCCCAGGCTGAGGAATGAAGGAGCAGAAACCTTCAGTGACCCTGAGACCCAAATGCTGACTGTGCTTGACCTTCTAAGGTCATCAGAGTTCTGTGGCACTAAGGAGTCTCCTTCCCCCTCAGACTCCCCTTGTCTGCTCTCTCCAAGGTCCCTCAATGAGATGCTGGTGGAGCAGTCTTGGGCACCTCTAGGTATTGCAGGCTGCAAAGGCATGACTCTGTGCCCCTGGGCCGAGCAGAGAGCCCTGCAGAAGTCTTGAGGTTGGGAGCTGAGAGCCCAGGCCTCCTCTGAAGACCCTGCCTGCACACTGAGCTCAGGACCCTCAGACAGGAGCCCAGGGTCGGCAGGATCCTGGAACACCCTCCTTCTGCTGCTTTGTGGAACCGCCTGTGCAGTCTGACTGGCCACTTGGAGGATGGCCTATAAGTGGGTCTAAGGGCACAGACAACGGGGTGAACCCCCCCACCAGCCACAGGCACAGGGCCAGAGCTGTCAGTGGGCTCCAAGCAGCTGAGTCCCTTCAGTAAGTCCCTGTCCCCCAGGGCTGGGAGCAGGGCGGAGGGGCAGAACTTGCCCTGGTAACTTCCCATGGGAACAGCTGGGTGAATTCAATACTGGATCTGTGATTCGGATCAGAACGCTCTTCTTGGGCTGCCACAACCGCCAAAGTGCCATCGCGCTCTGCTGGGTCAGTTGCTCAGAGCATTTGAAAAGCCAGTAAAGAATGCACGCTCCCACAGGACACACAAATAAGGGCGCGCATGTGTGGAACATGCAAATGAGTGTGCCCCTGCACAAAACATGCAAATGAGGCCTGCCTGTGCAGAACTTGGAAAGGCCCACAGGCAACTTTGCTTTGAGAGAAACAGGTCCTTCAGGGGAATAGGATCAGTAAGGGCATGTGCAAGACGTGGACTGAGAACACCGCCAGGACTGTAGAGGGAGAGGGGAGCCCACGCAAAAGATGCAGGACCCACTGTGGGAATGAAGGCTCTAGATCCGCCCGCCACACCCTCTTGCCCTTCCAGAGGTCCTGCAGCTAGCTGAGTGTAATGATTTGGCTTGAGTGTAATGAGCTCAGGGCTGGGGAGGGGTACTTCCTCAGCCACCATGTCCCAGGGCTGTAGGGGCACTGTCAGGGAGGTTTGCAGCCCAGCAGAGGGGAGACTGCTGCGGAGCAGGTTCCCGGCCAAGAAGCTCCTTCCCTAGGTGGCAGCTTTGAGGTCAGGTTTATGTGCCCTCCTGTCCTCCTATGGGGTCACTGGAGGGAGCGGCTAGAGCAGAAGGGCCCAGCTCCCCAGACCCTGCTGGGGTGGCAGCTGCAGAAGGCTGGGAATGCTGTGAGGGACTAGTCAGCAGATGACCCCAACCCCACCGCCAGACAGTTCTCAGAGAAGCACAAGTTGGGTCCTCCCAGAAGCCCATGTGAGTGTCCCAGCTGTTTTCTGCTGAGCTCTGGGATCCCACCCCAGAAGGAATTATTCCTCCCAAATGTCAGAGGTGCTGAGGCTGAGAGACTCCACTTAGGCTGTGAGGTCAGTGGGGGAGAATGAGAGGTCCTGGCTGGTCTTTTCACCAAATAATAAGAGGTTAACGCATACCCACCTGGGATGGAGCCAATACCCAGTTGCAGAGTAAGGAATTGAAACCATCTCCAGCTAAGATCAATATAGGTAGCAAAATGATCTCAGAAGAGTTTTCTAAATCCTCACTGGACACAGCCACTTCTTCCATCTTTTCTCTTTGATTGTAAAGATGTATTTGCAGAAATGTGTTAACCCAAAGTAGAAATATGCTACAACCACTTGAGACTAGAAAAAATATTTTAGAAAACTTTTTGTCAATGGGCTGGTAGGTGGTGTGGTGTGCTTAAGGGAGCTGAACTTCCATAGGGTGGATTGTTGGTGGACCCAGCCTGGCAGCTTGCTTTCTCACTTTCCTTCTCTCATGCTGTCCCTCTCTGATCAAAATTTCAATCAATCAATCAATCAATAAGCAAACAAATAAAGGTAAAAGAAAAATACTTCTGCCGAAATATGTACCAGAAAGTAAAGGTATTTGTTTTGATTTTTTAGTGTTTTACTTGGTAAGTGTAAACTGTACATATAACAGTGTGTAACATCATGTTAAAATATGTTTATATCTTTGGGAACCAGCAGTTAGTGCAATGGCTATGTCGCTGGATTCCCATGTAGTCGACCGCGGTTTGCATCCCGGACCCGGTGGCTTAGAACTCACGCCGGGCGCGTGTGCGTGCGTGCCCAAGATCCCGAGAGGAGAATGGAGGAGAAGGGATTGTGGCGTGACCATCCCCCCTGGGGGTGATTTCTCACTTTCTGTCTCTATATCTCTCTGTCCGTCTGGCGAGCGCACGCGCCCTATAGCGAAAAACCTCTCCAAAAAAAAAAAATATATATATATGTTTATATCATTGAATGGCCAAAACCTAGGTATATCTATATACATATAAAAATATCCTAATGTAACATATGTAAGTAACATATGTGCAAATATAATATAGAAGTAAAAATAAAGTGGAATATCCAATTTTAATTTTGCTTATCACAGAAACCTCCTTTTAGAGGTCAAAGCATCAGTAATGAGGAATGGCAAAAAGCTATGTACTGGGGATTTGCAAACAGCCTAAGAAAGTAAAAACAAGTAAAACATGTACTCCTTGTCAGACTTAAAAATAAAAAGAAATCTAGCAGAGGTGGAAATGTTCCCTAACTCATTCTAATAAGCCAGAATTACCCTGATACCAAAATTATAGGTAAGAAATAAAACTGTTAAAACTAACATGGACAAGGGAATGCCAATTACTGAAAAATTACCAAAACCATATCATATGACCCAGCAATTTCACTCTTACCTATATACCCATGACAATTAGAAACATATTAGACACAATGTGTATGCAGCACACCAGCCAATACATATAAACAAATCAAATGTCCATCAGTTAATTAGTGGATAAACAAGATGTAATATGTCCACACAGTAGAGTATTATTCATTCACACGGCAGCTATGATGTGGATAAATGTTAGAACATTCTGCCTAGTGTGAGAAAGAGAATCCAGACATAAAATGTCACATAGTGTATAGTGAATGATATGAAATATTGGGAATAGGTCAATTTATGCAGACACAGAAAAACGAGTGTTTTCCAGGGTGTAAGGGTGAGGACGGAATGACAGCATGATGGCGTGGAGTCTCCTTCACAGCAGCGACAGTGTTTAGAACTAGGTAGAGGTGGTGGTTCACAACAGGCTACAGAGCTGTGCCCTCATAACGGTTCATTTAAAGTTATGTGAATTTCAACTCATTAAGAAAAATAAAAATCAATAGAACAGCCTCTACAGCCTGCACAGGAGGCTCCTAGGCAGTGAAGAGGTCTTGCCTATCTGAGGAGGAGGCAGGGGACAAGCAAGGGGTCAGGCCAGCTCTCTCTCCAGAGCCCCCTGCTGTGCATCCCAGACCTGGAAGAATCTGGGTCCTGGGCAGCAGGGGCCACTGATGGCATCACTGAAGAGCAAGGACTTCTGAGGTCACACAGGTTGCAAGTTTCTTTGTCAAAATTCATTTCAACTTTATACTAAATAAAATTTCAGGGACCAGCAGTAGGCGTAATGGCTATGTCACTGGACTCCCACGTAGTCGACCGTGGTTCGTTTCCCAGAACCAGTAGATTGAACTCATGCTAGGTGCATGTGCGTGTGTGCCCAAGACCCTGAGAGGAGAACAGAGGAGAAGGGATTGTGGCGTGGCCATCTCCCCTGGGGAGATGCTTTCTGTCTCTCTGTCTTTCTGATGAGCACACATGCCCTATAGCAAAAATCTCTCCAAAAAATAATAAATAAAAATAAATAAAATTTCATAAAATGTCTATTGTCTGTATGTACAACACAGAAAAATAAAAACAGTTGCAAATTAAAATGAACATGACTTAAAGAACATTTCAAATTGGTTATGATTATAAGTGAAAAATTAAAACGCACCATAGATTCTCTTTCAAATAAACACATAGGCCAATTTTTAATAGGCGACTAATATATATGATAATAATCTGTTAAAACTTTTAAGTAAATTTAAGATCTCAAGTGATGGAATCCCACGGACACATACTTTCCAATACAGAGGCCATATGCATGACCCTGCAGTCCTTCTCTAAGCCCTTATGACTCCACACAGAAAACTAGGGTTTCAGTGAGGGGTATAGACTTCCACTGAGGCACAGACTGTTCTTCATTTTTGCACTTTTAGCAAGTTAGATTTTTTAAGCTTTTCGGTCATTTGTAGACAGAACAATATCAGACAGCCTTAAGTAATATGACCTTTTTTTTCCATCCCCTATTTGGTTGGTCCTCTCAGTGCCCACAGAGCAGTCTCATCTGGGCCTTGATCACTGACAGGGCAGTGGGGAGGCAGGGCTGTCTCTCAGGGAGTTAGGTCGCCATGTCACAGGGTATTCAGTTTGTTCTTGGAATCCAGGGGGCGCCTAGGTCCAGTTTATGAAAGTCTAGGGGGATCAAAGCTGGGAGCTCCCACCTAGAGCTGAAGGTCCTGCCTGCTGCCTTCTGCTCAGGGCTCACACCTGGGACCTCCCACCTGGGCCCACTCAGTCCCACCTTCCCACTCCTGACGTCCTCAGGCAAAGGACACAGGTGATTTGATATGGGCAGGGAAGTGTCTGGGGAGACCATGGACCCTATTTTTTCCCCTTGTCTCTAGACTCAGAATCACCTTCTCTGTGGCTCTCCCATTTTTAATGTCCTGAGCCCAGTAAGTGCTGACTTAACTGCCCTCAGCTTTTGGGACCCCAGGTCAGAGGGTCGCCATCTCCTGCAATGGAAATAGTGACAAACAGAAGGCAGTTCTGTGCACTGGTACCAACAGTTCCCAGGGACAGCCCCAGATTCCTCATCTATAGGAAGAGCAATTGACCCTCCGGGTTCCCTTATCGATTTTCTGACTTCAGTCTGAAGCCTCAGCCTCCCTGACCATTTTAGGGCTCCAAGCTGAGGACAAGGCTAATGATCACTGTCAGTCCTTTGATGACAACATTTAAGTTCCCACAGAGCTCCAGGCCAGAACAGAAGTGAGACAAGGACCTGCTGTCTGCTGAACCCAAAGCACCTCTGCTCAACACCCACACGGGACCCAGTCAGCTGCTTTCTTTGTCTGTCTGTTCTCAGTTTTGGATCTGAGATCCTCTCCAAAAAATTTCTCTAGAAAATATGTTGGCACCCTCTCAAATTCTTTCTCAAAACGCAGTCAGCATTTTCAATAGCACAGTGTGTAATTTCTTGAGTACAACCAATGATCACCAAATGCCAGGGACAGGCTGCCTGGGGGGTCAGAGTTCAAGAGGTGCAATAGTTTACAGTGGTTTCCAGAGTCAAATGCCACAGGCCTGGCCTCTTCACCCACAGATGCTCAGTCTCTCTGGGTTCCAGGGCTGGAAGGCACAGGTCACCGTGGGGCCATCTGCTTTCTCTCAGCTTCTCTTCTTTGCTTGCAGAATCCTGTCTTCTGACCTTGTCCTTGTAGTGACCCCAGGGCCAAGTTCTGTTTATACCCATATTTCCTGTGAACAGTCATTCCTCTCAGCCTAGGGACCTGCACTTAGAGACCTGATTCAACCAACCTACCTTGCCTCCATAAGGCCCAAACATCAAATAAAGACACACTGGGGCTCAGACAGAAACACAGGCCAGTTATTTCAGCCATGTCAGACCAGAATGCCAGCTCTGCAGAGATCCATCCACCCATGTGATAAGCCCCTTACACGTGCCCAGTTCCAGATCCTATGTGTGCAGGATATGCCAGACGGGAAGGCCCTGTGTCCTGGAAGCTGACATGGTCTAAAGAGAGACAGAGGCTGTACTTAAAAATATCTACAGAGGGACCAGCAGTTAGCGTAATGGCTATGTCGCTGGACTCCCATGTAGTCGACTGTGGTTTGCATCCCAGACCCGGTGGCTTAAAACTCACACCGGGCGCGTGTGCGTGCATGCCCAAAATCCCAAGAAGAGAATGGAGGAGACGGGATTGCGGTGTGGCCATCTCACCTGGGGGGTGATTTCTCAGTTTCTGTCTCTCTGTCTGGCGAGTGCATGTGCCCTATAGCAAAATAAATAAATAAATAAATAAACAAATAAAAATAAATAAAAATAAAAATATCTACAGGAATAACTCATATTTCAGGAAAATGAAGAGAGGCCATTGTGGGGGGTGGAGATGATGGACACAGAGTAGCTGACCAGGAAGATCCAAATGAGGCCAGCTGTTGTGCATAAAATGAATGAGGAGGGGCTGAGAGTCAGGCAGGGCCAGATGGAGGCCTGGTTTTGATATGAATGTCAACTATAGAGACCTGAATGAGGACTGGAGCAGGTGAGATGGAAAAGGTGGTCAGGATCTGCCTGTGTCAGAGGCTGGTGAGGCTGAAGAAGGGGTGTGGGAGAGAGAAGCCCAGGCTGAGCTCTCAGGGATGCATGGAGTGTGGGTGAGTTGCAGCCAACTGAGATGATATCAGTGATCCCTTCTGTTTAAATCAGCACCACCTGGTAACTCACAAACTGTCAATAAATAAGAATGTATATACTGGAGAGTGTGAATATGGCACTCTCAAATGCAAACCAGTGAGACCCTGGCTGAAGAAAAACCATTTAACAAAACTCAATACCCTTTTACCATAAACATACATAAATAAATCCTCAATAAATCAAATTAGAAGGAATCTATCTCTATATAATAAATGACAGATATAAAAAAGCTAGAGCTTATAGTATGTGCAAAGGTGAAAGACCATAGTGTTTTACTCTAATGGAAAGAAACAAGACAAGGACCCCTATTTTCATCACTTTTACTCAGCAAAGTATTGGAAGATCTAACAGAGAAAGAGGAAAAAATAGAGAAAGAAAAACAAAAAGAAACAGAAATAGGAAAAAGTGAAGTAAAATGATATCTGCTTTCAGGTAAACTGTCACTGCAGAAACCACACACACACACACAAAAACCCTTCAGATACTGTGAGAACTAACAAATGACTGTGCAATGGTTCAAAGTTCAAAATTAGCATAAAGGAATCTTTTGAATTTCTATACATGGACCATAGATCATGAAAATGACACTAGCAAAACAATTCAACTAATAAAAGCACCATGAATGACAACAATACTTGTGACTAAACATAAGCAAGAAGGTGAAATGCTCCTCTACTTTAAACTACAAAAACGTTGCCAAAACAAATTTTAAAAATAAACACAAAGAACAACACATTTTCTTAACCATATCTATAAACAGACTACTTTCAATGTAAACCAAAGGCTCAAAGATTCAAAGAATAAAAATGAGTGAGCCAGCAGCTGATGTAGAGGTTAAGACAATGAATCCCACATGGCTGAGTCTGTGGTTCAAATCTTAGGCTCGGCTGCTTGAAAATCATGCTGGGCCTGTAGCACGCATGCCCCAAATCCTGACATAGGACCAGAGAAGGGATAGCTGCAAGGCAATCCCCCCGGTAGGTGTTTTTTCACTTTTCCCCTCTCTGTCTCTGTAATGGCAGCATGCATCTTAAAACAAAACAAACAAACAACCTACCTATGCTTAAAATGTCAGATCTTTCCAAAGTAATCTACAGATCCATTGAAATTGCTATTGACATTCCAACAATGTTATTTGACACAAATATTAGGACAGGAACATTATGACACATTTTTCTGTTTTATTTTCTACACAAAAATGCATCATGACTTTCCCAACACCAATTAGAAATATACACCATAATATTCATATAGAATGCAAATATTTAAAGATCCTGAACAGCTTAAACTATTTTATAAAAAAAAAAAAAATAGCAGAAGGTCTCACAATTCCTGATTTCAAATCATTCTACAAGTGAAAACAGTGTTTCTGACATACAGACACACATACATATAGGCAAAGGAACTGAAAGCTCAGAAATAAACCATTATGGTGAAATCATTTTCAACCTGGCAACTAATACCAATCACTATGGAAAGGACAGCCTTAAAAAATAATATTGAGAAAACTGGGTGTCGACATTCAAATTCGAGATGTAAAAACTGAACTATAGACCTTTTGGTGGAACATTAGGGAAAAGCTTCACAACAGTGGATTTTGAAAAGTTTTCTTTTATCTAATATCAAAAGTACAGAAAAAAAAATAGAGAGAGAGAATGAAGGAAGGAAGGAAGACAGATAAGAGGGAAGGAAGAAAGGATACATCTTCTAGAGTGGGAAGCATCTAAGTAGACACACATATGTGGCCTTACAACAGGTTCATCAAAAATGTGAGACCCAGAGTGTGAGAGTCCTGCCATCCCCCAACACCCCACACTCTCCAATGTCTCGGAATATTTGTACAGAGTGAAACATTCTGAAAAATTGCCCCTCATATAGAAAAAACGCTTGCTGTGTTTGTTCTCAAGCAGGATCACCCACCTCACTCAGACACTGACCACAGTCACCTAAGCCCTGGCCCCTGAACAAGGAGCTGCTCAGATCTCATTCCTGAGCCCTCTGTATTCTCACATCCCTGCAGCCTCCTCAAAGTGGATGGTCACCATATTTCCCAAGAGTCCTCCTGGTAGCTCAGAAGTCCTCCCTGGAAAAGGCTAGTTATTACATCAGTGACCTCAGGGCAGAGCAGGGGCATGGCCTGTGGGTGTCCTGGACTGACAGTGAGCAGGCTCTCAGGCTGAACTACTGCCAGGACTTCCCCAGAGAGACTGAGCTCTGTGCAGCGGGCAGCAGGGGGTGCTGTGGGTCTGTCTCTGGCTGCGCAAGGGGTGCGCAGATGTGGGACCTCCCCACACTCCTGGGGCTGGCCCATGAGAGCTGAGCTCACTGATGCAGGCTAAGCAGCTTGGCCTCTGTGGGTGTAGTCCCAGCACTGCCTCCTCCCTAGTCCTGCACATATAGTCATGGCCATCCACAAGCAACATATTTGCACAAAGAGCCCCTCATGTGGCAGAGGGTGGGAAGAAAAGGCAGCCCAGTCATGTGGGGACCAGAGGCTGTGTCCACCCTGGCCTAGACTCCTCTCCTCCTCCATCCTCCTTCACTGCACAGGTAGGACAGACCTTGGGGACATAGGACAGGCCTCACCCTACTTCAGTCTCGTGGATGAGACTCCTTAAAATCATCACCCTAATCTCTACTCCTTATTCATATGTGTCTGTGTCTACAGGTTCCCTCTCCCAGCCTGTGCTGACTCACCCCCTCTCCCCATCTCTCATCTCCTGAAGCAGCTGTCAGACTTACCTGCGCTGCTGCAATAATACCAGTGTTCATGGCAAGACCATATACTGATAGTAGCAGAAGCCAGGGAGCCCTCCCCACTAACCCTGTGACATTACTCAGACCTCAGTAAGCACCAGGGCTCCAGGATCGACAGATACTTAGCTGGATTTGAAGACACCTCGAACAGTGCTGGTGTTCTGGACATCTCTGGGCTGTAGCCTGAGGATGAGGCCAACTATTACTGTACAATTAGGCACAGCAGAGCTTCCCACAGTGATATAAGCAGATGGAGACATGGGACAAATACCTTGCTGCTTTGTAACTTTTTTTTTTTTCCTGTTAAAAAGGGTAGGCCAAACAGATGCAAGGAGGTGGAAAAAGATGCAAGTCCCTGGTGTCAGGTTCTCTATCAGCTTTTATTGGAAGCTCACAGAGCTCTAAGTAGGCTCACAGAGCCCTTCATGCTCACAAAACGCTTCCTCTTACCTGGAGCATGATTAATGCTCAGGGTGAATACTCACAGAGCACTTTCCTCCCTTTTGGAGATCACAGAGTATGCAGATCAGCTGAGCCACGCCAAGGACATCAGGGCTTAGCAGGCCAAACCAAGACCACACAGTACAGTACTAGCTCCTTTCTCTCAATGGGCTGTACACAACAGTGGCTCACCACCAAAACCAAACTGTAGCACACACACATGCGCTTTACTCTCAGTGGTGTAAAACAGCACACTCATAATTACCAAACAAGCAGGCAAGTGCACTACAATGAAAAACGTAAGATATTGGGACCAGTAGGTGGCGGAGTGGTTATGCCACTGGACACCATATGGCTGACCTCAGTTTGAGTCCTGGACTTGGTGGCTTGCTCTCTCACTTTCTCTCCCTCTTTCTCTCCCCACATCTCATCAAATTAAAATAAAAATAAAATGAAGAATAGATGAAAGTAAATTAATAATTCTTTAGAAAAAACATAAGCTGTTTACTCTGTGGCTTCAAAACATGGTAAGATAGAAGGTGAGGGACCCAGACTAAACTATTCTGACTCCATTTGCAATACATCTTGTCAATCCCTTCATGGAGGACATGTAGTTTAAAACAGGTTTTTTTTTTCTTTTTTTTTTTTTTGAGAGGTTTTTGCTATAGGGCACATGCGCTTACCAGACAGACAGAGAGAGACAGAGAGACAGAAAGCCAGAAATCACCCCCCAGGTGGGATGGCCATGCCACAATCCCTTCTCCTCTGTTCTCCTCTCAGGATCTTGGGCATGCACGCACACGTACCTGGCTTGAGGTTTAAGCCACCGGGTCCAGGACGCGAACTGCAGTCAACTACATGGGAGTCCAGCGATATAGCCATTATGCTAACTGCCGGTCCTCCTAAAACAGGGTTCTTGAAACTTGACCCTACTGATGATGAGATCCAGGTCATTCTTTGTGAGATCGTCATTCTGTGCATTGCAGGATGACGAGAAGCATCCTTGGGTCCCACACATCAGATGACTGTAGCACCCCAATGCTCAAACATGACCCACCTCCAAAAAAATCTCCAGGTATTGTAAAATGTACCAATGGGGGCCAAATAATCCAAGTTTGAATAGTAGTGTGTTAGAATTGCATGGTTTGGGACCAGCAGGTGGCATAGTGGTTGGGGAGCTGGATTCCCAGATGGCCAATTGTGGTTCGAGTCCTGGACTGGCAGCTTGCTTCCTCACTTTTCCTCTCTTTCTCTCTGTCACTGGTCAAATTATACAATACAATAATAGTAAATCAAAATAAATAAATTATTTTTTAAAAAGTGCATAGTCTTTGAAAAGTCTTTGATGCAGTTGACAGGAGACATTGCATTTAAGGGCACTGTGGTCACTCCCACATAGGTGACCACAGTTTAAGTCATGGACCTACAGCTTACTCGCTCTCTCTAGTCAAAATTGCAAAATGATAAACAATTCTTTTGAAAAAGAGTTTATAAATATATGTGTGTGTCTCTTTTGAAAGAGTGTTTTTTTTGTTTGTTTGTTTTTTGCTATGTGGAGTGTGCTCGCCAGCAAGAGACAGAGAGAGAGAAAGAGAAGTCATGGGGTCAGGGTGGGGAGGTTTGGCCATGCCGCAATCCCTTCTCTCTGGATTCTGGGCACACACATATGCCAGACATGACTTTTATGCCAACTGGTCTGGCCCTCGAACTGTGGTTGTCTACTCCACCCACCCTCGTCCTTCAGGGAGCAGAAGGTCGCACACACAGAGCTGAGGAGCCACCCTGAGGGAGCACAAATACCCCGCACACCCACCAACCGCCAAGGACTGCATGACCCCTGAACAAGCTGACTCAGACCTTGGGGCCAGGGAAACCCAGGCAGGCCAGACCAAGGCCCAGGCCTGACCTTCCATAGGATGGAGGAGGCAGCTGCAGGAACAGGGGCAGGCCTGGCAAGCAGCTGGTGGGGTCCAGAGTCCAGTGCGGGGACAGGGATGCTGTGTGGTGTGGTGGGCAATGAGGGCCACTCAGAAGCAACAGCACCACCGCGCTGGTGACAACAGGACATGT
>AAPY01232675.1:0-14292 GCA_000181375.1 Tupaia belangeri
GAGAGAAATGGAGAAGAGATTGTGGAGTGACCGTTCCCCATGGACCACTCTCCATGGAGCTGGGTTGTTTCTTTCTCTCATTTCACACAATCTCTTTCTTATTTTTAATGTTTACTTGCCAGAGAGACCACGAGATTGAAAGCAATTAATAACCAGGCTCCTCCCCTATAGAAAAGGTTAGAGTGTGAGCCCTTCTCCTCCATTCACTTGGGACTGGGGGGCGTTTTTATATAAAAAAAAAAGTTTGATTTTCAAACTGCCAAGTCTGAGTCTTGAACCACAGCCATGTGGAAGTCCACCAAGCTACCTGCTGGGCCAAAGCATATTTCAATTTTAAGAGCAAAAAAGCTCCTTCCCTCCTGGTCTTTCATCCTGACCTGGGCTTAACCACTAACCACTAGAGATGACGAGGCTCAAGCAAACCAAACTGCTGTCCAGCTGTGGTGGCACCCACTGAGGTTTGTATCTTCTTCAGGCAACAGAAGGTTCTGTGACAGCAGTGAGGTTGGGAGGGCAGGGCTCTTCTGTCCTGGGCCTGCTGTGGCTCCCGTCCTTCCAGAGCAGCATGCCGGAGATCAGGGGAGGGGCAACGGCCTACTCCTACTCCACAACAGAGGGACAGGAAATGCCAGGGCCAAGGTGGGCAAGAGGCAGTTCCCAACCAGGGCACAGAGGTGGATGGAGACCCCATACCCAGACTCTGACCCCTATTTTCATCATTTTTACTCAGCAAAGTATTGGAAGATCTAACAGAGAAAGAGGGAAAAAATAGAGAAAAAGAAAAAAAGAAATAGAAATAGAAAAAAGTGAAGTAAAATTGATATTTGCTTTCAGGTAAACCATCAATGTAGAAACCACTAAAAAAATAAAATGAGCAATGGTTCAAAATTCAAAATCAGCACAAAGGAATCCTTTGCCTGTCTATTCCTGAACCATAGATCATGAAAATGATATTAGGAAAACAATTCAACTAATAACAGCACCAAGAAAAACAGAAATATTTAGGACTAAACATAACCAAGAAGGTGAAACCCTCCTCCATTTTAAACTACAAAAATATTGCCAAAAGAAATGAAAATAAATAAATAAATAAGTAAAACAACACTTTTGCTTAAACATATCTATAAACAGACTACTTTAAGTGTCAACAAAATGCTCAAAGATTAGAAGAATAAAAATAGTTGAGCCACCAGCTGGTGTGGAAGTTAAGACAATGAATCCCACATGGCTGAGTCTGTGGTTCAAATCTTAGCCCCGGTTGCTTTAAAATCACACTGGGCATATGGCATGTATGCCCGAAATCCTGAGATAAGACTAGAGAAGGGAATGCAGCAAAATGTCATACGTTCCAAAGTAATCTACAGATTCATTGAAATTGCTATTGACATTCCAACAATGATATTTTGTACAAATATTAGAACAGGAATATTATGGTACATTTTTCTGTTTTTCTACTCAAAAATGCATCCTGACTTTCCCAAGAACCAATTAGAAATACACACCCTAAAATTCATATAGAATTAAAATAACTAAAGATCCCGAACAGCTAAACCCATTTTATGAAAAGAGAGCAAAATGGGAAACCAGCAGTTAGTGTAATGGCTATGTCGCTGGACTCCCACGTAGTCGACCGCGGTTCGCATCCCGGAATAGGTGGCTTAAAAAAACTCACGCCAGGCACATGTGCGTGCATGCCCAAGATCCCAAGAGGAGAATGGAGGAGAAGGGGTTGCGGTGTGACCATCCCCCCCTGGGGGGTGATTTCTTGCTTTCTGTCTCTATATCTCTCTCTGTCTGGCGAGCGCACGTGCCCTATAGTGAAAATCTCTTTCAAAAAAAAAAAAAAAAAAAGAACAAAATGGAAGGTCTCACATTCCTGGTTTCAAATCATACTACATAGCTACAATAATGAAAACAGAGTGGTTCTGACATACAGACAGATGTACATATAGGCAATGGAACTGAGAGCCCAGGAATAAGCCCTTCTGGTCAAATCATTTTTTTTTTAAATTTTTTTTTTCTTTAAAAAAATTTAAATGAAACACTAAATTTTAAATATGAGAAAGGAAATGATTAAAATGGTCAGAATTTTAGTTAATGATTCAAAACATAGAATTTATTTACTTTTCTGTGTTTTTAATTTTTCTTATTCAATTTTGTATTGTATATTTACACAAATTATGTTTTCTTTAAGTTTTAAAATTTACTAGTAAACCGTTACTTATATTTCTCCCTAATGATTTAAAAATTTTTTCAAGAGCTTAAAATACTATTATTTGTAAAGTTAGTTTCTTACAAAGTGAGAGAAACAGAGAGAGAAAGAGAAACAGATACAACACCTTTGGCAGCCTCTTGATACAATGATTCATCCCAGCCTCAGTCAGCCCCTGATCATGAGCACACACCTATCATACTCAGGGTGAACTCCAAACACAAAACAGCAGCCTTGTCATGTGGGTCTACCTCGTAGATTGTTGCATTTTAAGAAGTGAGTCTGTTTATAGATATGTTTAAGCAAAAGTGTTGTTTTATTTATTTATTTATTTATTTATTTATTTATTTATTTATTTTCATTTCTTTTGGCAATATTTTTGTAGTTTAAAATGGAGGAGGGTTTCACCTTCTTGGTTATGTTTAGTCCTAAATATTTCTGTTTTTCTTGGTGCTGTTATTAGTTGAATTGTTTTCCTAATATCATTTTCATGATCTATGGTTCAGGAATAGACAGGCAAAAGATTCCTTTGTGCTGATTTTGAATTTTGAACCATTGCTCAATTTATTTTTTTAGTGGTTTCTACATTGATGGTTTACCTGAAAGCAAATATCAATTTTACTTCACTTTTTTCTATTTCTATTTCTTTTTTTCTTTTTCTCTATTTTTTCCCTCTTTCTCTGTTAGATCTTCCAATATTTTGCTGAATAAAAATGATGAAAATAGGGGTCAGAGTCTGGGTATGGGGTCTCCATCCACCTCTGTGCCCTGGTTGGGAACTGCCTCTTGCCCACCTTGGCCCTGGTATTTCCTGTCCCTCTGTTGTGGAGTAGGAGTAGGCCGTTCCCCCTCCCCTGATCTCTGGCATGCTGCTCTGCAAGGACGGGAGCCACAGCAGGCCCAGGACAGCAGAGCCCTGCCCTCCCAACCTCACTGCTGTCACAGAACCTTCTGTTGCCTGAAGAAGATACAAACCTCAGTGGGTGCCACCACAGCTGGACAGCAGTTCGGTTTGCTTGAGCCTCGTCATCTCTAGTGGTTAGTGGTTAAGCCCAGGTCAGGATGAAAGACCAGGAGGGAAGGAGCTTTTTTGCTCTTAAAATTGAAATATGCTTTGGCCCAGCAGGTAGCTTGGTGGACTTCCACATGGCTGTGGTTCAAGACTCAGACTTGGCAGTTTGAAAATCAAACTGGGTGCATGTGTGTGTATACCCCAAATCCCAAGAGAATGGAGGAGAAGGGATCACACTCTAACCATCCCTCTGGGGGAGGGGGTTGGTTAATTCTTGCTTTCTGTCTCGTGGCCTCTCTGGCAAGTAAACATTCCCTATACCAAAAATATCTTTAAAAAATGCAAAAATGGGGACAAAGAGTGAAATCTAGCTCCAACTGGATCTGACTCCCAACAAGTAGTCCAGGGAAAATCACCACGTGTCCTCACCACAGAGAGCTTGACGTTAACTGGTATTTAGAAATCACGCCTTTCTGGTGTGAAATTTCCAGTGTCAAGGCAATGCCACCAGGGAGGGAGTCACACAGGCTGTGGCTCACAGGTGGCAGCTGCATCTGTCCTGCCTTGGGAAATCTCAAAGAGGCCTTTCCTTTGACCTTGAGCTCTGTCTCTAGTTTGTGGCCATTGCCCTATCCTTCTCACCCCTCTTCCCTTCTCTACCTTATCTCACCTCTTGTTGCCCTGAGCAGAACTGGGGGCTTTCATGTGTCCTTTTGTCAACTGGGCCTCGGGGAGTGATGAGAGGGGTTTCTGTAGCAGATGCCCCTGCTGCTGTGTGGGGTACACAGACAGGCTTGCCTTCAGAACTGCAGTGCTTTCACCCAAAGCTGAGATTTGCTCCCCATCTGAAGCCAGGTGGCTATGGGTCCCCTCTGTGCACACCTGATTTGATGCCCCTTCCAAGACCATGAGGACGAGTGTGCGAGGTATTCTCAATCAGTACAGATCTCCCACTCCCTCATTCTCAGCATGGCAGCAGTGACCTTCCAGTCTGTAGGTTCTTGTGTTTCCTGTGCCTGTAAAAACACAAGCCAGCGGAGGGCAGGGGATGTCCCATGTCAGTATCCTCCACACCTCCTGCAGCACTGGACCTTCACGAACTTAAAATACAACTGGGCCTTCACCTACCCAAAATCCCAAAATCTTCTGTGTCTTTCTTTATCTTCCTTTTTTTTTTGCCCCTTAGGCCATGTGTACTTATGGAAGAGCAGATAGGGAAAGTGAGAAAGTGTGAAACAATTCCCCAATTGAATGATCACACCATTATCTGCTCTCTCTCGAGCTTCTCTTGGAATTTTGAGCACATACACACGAATACTCAGCATGATTTTCAAGACACCATGTATGAGACTCAAACCACAGTTGCTCATATGAGAATATAGTACCATAACCACCATGCTAAATGCTGGCCCAATTCCTCTGTTTTTTAACATTTTATTTTATTATTTTATTTTGAGAGAGATTCTGCTATAGGGAATATGTGCTCACCAGAGACACATAGAGACTGATAAAACCAAGAAATCACAACCCAAGAGGGATGGCCACACTGCAATCCCTTCTCCTCCAAATTCTCCTTGGGGTTTTGGTCATGCATGCACATGCACATGGAATGAGATTTCAAGTCGTCAGGTTCTGCACTTGAACTGCAATCAACTGCCAGGGAGTCCAGGAATGTAACGATTATGCCATCCATATGTACCTCAGTGCTTCTGCTTTTATGATTTTGTTTTTAGAAACTGTCACAGGCAAACAGCACCATGAAGATGTGGTGAGTGCATGAGTGATTCTGAGGCTGCTAGGAAAGGAGGATACAGGGCCATAGCTTGTCAAATTTCCTTGGGTCCCAACATTTCAAGACACTCTGGCCACATTTCCAGTCACAGCATTTATAGCTTACCTCTGAGGGGACCTGTCACCATTCCAAACTGACTCACCCACTGTCTACAGCATGCTAGGTGCTGAGAGGGAGGTCCTGTGGAAGTACTCCCAGCCCTTGACCATGGGTGCTGGACACAACCCTACAGCTCCGTCCCCCTGGAGAAGGAGATGCCTGAGTCCCATGTGGTTTGAGACAGATTCAAAGTGTCCCCAGTGTTAAACTATTGATGTCGGGCCCGACCCGGGCTCCCTTCGCTGAGATGTCCCCTCCCAGTCCTGCAGGTGTTTCTGCAATTGCCTCCCAGCTAAACTGCCTGAGCTTGCTCTTGTTCAGAGACCCACACTACAGACCCATCATGAGGTTGGCGCGAGGTGGAGTACTGCGATTTGCCACCATCTGGAGGGTGTGAATGTTTGTTATCTTATTCTCTTTCAAATTGGAGTAGAAAATGGAGTTAGATGATCAAAAGGTGTCATAGTCACATTTTGACAAATGACACTCCATCAGAATTAAGAGCATTGAAAATCGGAGAAGCCTGGTCCCGTGGATTGGCAGTTTCTGGAGTGTTTAAGTCTTCTGAGATATGATGGATTCTCCTCTCCTGCTGTGGTCAGCATCGCCACCCCTCTGTAGTCCCAGTATCAGCACAGACAGTGGGTTTGACCACTGGACAGAGCAGAGTAAGGCCGGGGGCGGGGGGATGAGGACCTGTAGAGGCGGTTGTGGCTGTGTCTTGATTCAGGGGAGGATGGGAGGTTCTGGTGACTCTTCCTGAAACCCTTCTACTCTGCTCAGGGTGCTTAAAGGGTCTTGAGCAGTCTTGAGTTTCAGGAGCCCTGCTGTGACCCCACACACCTTGTGCAGCTCTGACACCATCTCCCACCCAGGGTTTCCCAAACACCACTTGCAAAACTAGTCCCTCCTGAGCTTAGGCTGAGACACAGGGGAATGGCCTGTCAGATGGACCCCAGAAGGTCAAATGTCAATGCAGGCATGGAAATACTCAGCTCCTCAGGGTCTAACCTCTGAAGATTCTTTTTTTTTTTTTTTTTTTTTGGAGAGGTGTTTTCTTATTGAACGTGTGCACTTGCCAGAATGACAGACAGAGAAAGAGAAATAGAAAGCGAGAAATCACCCCCAGAGGGGATGACCACGCTGAAATCCCTTCTCCTCCATCCTCTTCTTGGACACGTGCACACATGCGCGCAGCTTGAGTTTAAGCCACCGAGTCTGGGATGCGAACCACGGTTAACTACATGGGAGTCCAGCGACATAGCCATTACACTAACTGCTGGCCCCATCCCTGATGATTCTTACATCTCCCTCCATTTCTGTGTGGGTCCCCTTCTGGCAGAACTCAATGGGAGCCCATGTGTGGATCCTGACAGGTCTGCTGAGTCCAGAGCAGCTCCTGAAGCTATTGATTAGGAGCAGTGGGAGGGGGGAAAGCTGTGGTATTGGGGGATCAGGTCTCCTGTAGGTGACAGGGGAGATGCTGGATGTGCAGACCCTACATTTGCTATGATGGAAGGGTCTTACCCGACTGAGAACCCAGCTGAAAGAGCATCCTACCCCAGGGTGCCCTGTGCCCTGTGTGCAATCTCAACCCTTCCAGGGATAGGGGGAATCTTTGTAGTTTGAGAGGACTGGATAAGTGCAGAGCAGCCTGTGGGGAGGATGGTGGAGCTGATAGAGCTGACGCTCAAGGGAAGCCTCTCTTCAAGCCCTGGTGTGTAGGATGCATGAAGGACCCTCATGTGGGTGGATGGGGCAGAGGTGTATGTATCAGAAAAGACTTGCCCAGTATCCTTGGCATGATGCTTATGGTAGACCCGAGTTGGTTTCTTTGCCTGTTGTTGACTCTCCTGCCTAGGTGGGATGGGAGGGCCAGAACAGATGGACCCTCAAATGCAGTGAGCCCAGGACCCAGGTTTTCCAACATCCTCCCAAGGTGCTCCTTTTCTCAGTCACACTGGGGATTAGGCATTTGTGCTGAATGCAGGGAAGATCCAGGATTCTGAGATGCCTGGACAGGACCAGAGCAGATCACAGACTGAGCTCAGACCCCTGTGCCAAGACCCACAGCAAACCCTGGAGTCCCTGTGAGGGGCTAGAGGGGACACAGGGGATGGAACAAAAGACTGGAGGGCACAGAGGGTTTGAGACACAGGGTCGCAGGCAGAGTCCCCTGTCTGTGGGGCCATGAGGATCTGCCATTCTGGGAGACTCTTCAGTTGCCCAAAGGTTTAAACTCCTCAGGGCCTCCAGGACCAATCCGAGATATCCACTGTGGGTGAAGTGGCAGGTGAGCTCCAGTGGGTTTCCTGCACAGCATTGCTCTCTGTCACACTGTGGGCTGGGGTTGCAGGGACAGGGAGCACAGGGGTGGGGCTGGGGATGAGGGAAGTCAGGTCACCACACAAATTACTAGCCCTGGGGAGTGAGATAGCAAGGGAGCAAATTATGAACCATGGGCTAATCCTGGGAATTCCGGAAATTTCAGATCAAGGCCCTGGGAGGACTTTGTGTGTTGGAGGTGCCAGGTATCCTTTCCAAACCTGTGGATCACTGTCCCATCAGAGCTTTCATCAAGATGTTCTAAGACCCCCTGAAGCCCCACTTGGCAGCTTGTTGTCAGAGATCCACCTCCCCTGCCCTGACCATCCCCCATCGACCTTGCAGTAAGCTGAGGGAGCAGAACTGGCCACCTAGGAAGGTCTATGCCCACACATGAAGCTCGACCCAGGAAGCTCCTTTACTGCCATGTGGACTCAGTGCTGACCCTTTGAGGGGTGCTGGTTCTGTGGCCAAGGCATAGCAGAGGACAGGACCAGGAGATTCCACACATTGGGCAAGTGTGGGACCTAGAAGGACCATGGGTTTGGTGGGGCTCAGGTTCAGGGAAACTTCCTCAGGAGTGAGCATTCCTGAGAGCTTCACCACAGTTCTCCTCCACAGTGAAACCCATGCTCAGGCTGCCACTACCAACCGGGGTATGGGATGTCACCAATCCAGATCTATTCCCTGCCAGGTGTACCAGGCCTCTAGTGGAGATGAGCCCTCTTGCAGAGGCCTCTAGTGGAGAATTTAGGCTCCCAGTGCCTCTCTTATAAGCACTCTGAGCCCAGCCTGTTCCCCAGAGCTGTGACCTGGAGAGGCTACAGTTGTCAGAAGAATAACAGGACACAGTTCTCTCCAGGCAAGGAGTCTGGAGTTGGACCCTCACCCTGATGTCACTTTCTAAAACAGGGACCCAGGCCACCAACAACCATTACACAGTCTCTGTCCTTTCCCTCACCTGTGTAGTCTAAGCTCATGTTCTTTTTTCCCAGGGGATGGCAAGTGTCCTGGGTTGCAGTGTGTGATCAGGCTGAGGGCAACAGTCAGGAACAGGGTCTTCAACTCCGAGCCTGTGTCCATGGCCAGCAGTATGGCACTTGAGAGCCCAGGCAAGGTTGTGTTGCTCATCACAGAGGACCATTTTATCCCCATGCCTTGTGGCCACGAGTACTGGACACAGACCACACCACTCCTATTGCACATCTGGGTCAGATCTGAGAAGCATGGAAGAGGTTTTGTTCACTCTGATGAAGTCAGTGAAGCTACCCAGAGGATGACACGTGCAGAATGCAGTCCCTGTTGGCTCATAGAGGTGCTCATTCGACTCTGGACATTATGGCAGATGTGGGAGAGCCTGGCCCCAGGTCATGTGCTACTGAACGTGTGCTCAGAAAGGATGGATCTGAAGACATATCTCTGAATCCTTGGAGGGAACCTCTCCACCTAGGGACAGGCAGTGCCTAGGGTTTGGAGCACCATAAGGACCTGCTGAGACGAGGCGTGCGGCATAGCACAGAGAAGGCCTGGAACACTGGTTGCCTCTCCACCTTCCTACATAGTGGGAGTAGGATTGGGTCTGGCCACTGGCTGGCACAGGCCCATGCTGTGCAGCCCCTGATCTCTGGGTCCCTGGAGTGACAGAGTCTGCCTCCCCAAGGACATACTGATCAGCACATGATGTTAAAAGTTCATTAATTTCATGAATAGGAGACAGAAACAGGTAGATTGTAACTGCTGAGTGACTGACACCAGACTACATCTCTCATCTCTCACCTCAGCCTGCCTTGGTCGTGGGACGTGAGTCAGCTGCAAAGTCAGGGATTTCTTTGTCATAAGCTGCAAACCACCCTGTGGGTCTGTTTTGCAAAGAGCCACATTTATGATGTGCCATGGACTGGCCTGCTAATCACTCTGATCTCCCCCATCAGAAAAAAAAAGAAAAAAAGCCTTGAACCTTCACTTTGGAGAATAAAATGATTGAAGAGTGTCCACATGCTCTTCCTTACTACAGGGAACACGGGGTATGGTCCACTCTTTTCTCTGAGGGGTGTCAGGAGGACTGAATCCCAGTTGACCACAATGGAAACTTTCCTCAAATATATCACTCATGAGGCATTCTACCTTCCCCAGGTCACTTGATCTTAATCTCTTGACCTCCAGGACTATGGGGAATAACTTTTGAGCCATCGTTCTTGCTATGGCTGTCATGGAACACTAATCCAAGCCTCGATTTGTTTATCATTGTATTCAACATCAACGTGGCAACTAAGGTGGTCCCATGCCAAGACATTCAGGAAGCCATATCCCACATGGTGGACTGCAGTTTGAATTCAGGAAAAGGCAGCTTGTAAAATATGCCAGGCATGGGTCGTGCAAGACCAAAATCCCAACCAGATGATGAAAGGGAAAATAAGGGATCACCCCATCACCACATCTGATCAGGGGTTGTTTCTCCCATTCCTCCTCTCTCTGTTTCTTGTCTCTCTCCAGTGAGTGCACAGGTCCTCTGGAAATTGTACATGAACAAATTAACGATCAGTAGGAGACAGGTGATTAAGTCAATTAACAAACTGTGATGGAATCACAGGCTCTCTGCCAGAACCTTACTTCAGGGGCCAGTAGGTGATGTGGTTGTTGAGACACTTGACTCCCAATGGCTGAACCTGGTTCAAGTCCTGTACCTAGACTTACTTTGTTTTCTCTGTCTCTTTCTCTTTCTGTCTTTTATTAATGAGACAACATGTTCTGTAGCAAATTAAAAAAATATTTATGATAGGGACCATCAGCTGGAGTTTTGTGTATTTTGCTTGACTCCCATATAGTCGACCACTGTTTGTGTTATAGACCTGGTGCTTTAAACTCATGCTGGGCATGGGTGTGTGTGCCCTAGACCCCTAGAGGAGATTGGAGGAGAAAGGATTGTGGTGTGGCCATCCCACCTGGAGAGTGAATTCTTGCTTTCTTTCTGTCTGTCTCTCTCTGTCTTTCTGGAGAGAACACGCGCCCTGCAGGAAAGAAAAAACCTCCTAAAGAAATAAATAATAATAGTTATGATGCAGAAAAGCAGAAGGCTATGAGTTACATTGAGGGCCTCCCACATAGTTATCTGCATATCAAGTCCCGGATCTGTATGCTAGAAAGTTATCTCAGCATGTGTGCACACATGCTAAAATCCCAAGATGAGAACGGGGGACATTGGATTGCAGTGTGATCTCCTACCCTAGTGGATTATTTGTCACTTCCTGTCTCTTTTTCTCTGCTGAGCACATGAGATCTATGGGTAAAATTACCTAAATATATTGATGATAATAATAATATACAAAGTGAAATAAACAATATTATTTTCATAAAAACCCTACTTGAAATATTGCAATGGCGGCTC
This sequence comes from Tupaia belangeri, assembly GCA_000181375.1. Classification (NCBI taxonomy): domain Eukaryota; kingdom Metazoa; phylum Chordata; class Mammalia; order Scandentia; family Tupaiidae; genus Tupaia; species Tupaia belangeri. Next base: position 10,826 of record AAPY01232675.1, read on the forward strand.
GTTCAAGGTAAAAAGTTTGAAAAAGTTAAATGTGGAAACAGCAATGAAAAGAAAGCCGAAGTGGGACCACAGATGTATGACCAACTGGAGCCAGATGGGGAAGGTCCTGGGTTCGCCCCAGATCCTTTTAGTGCACATTGGGTGTGCCCGTGCCTGCCCCTGTTCAGGACAAGCTGTGACTGGCGGTGGATCATGTCATAGACACTGGTGAGTGAGCTTTTCTTAATGACTCTTTCAGTCTTTCACTCTTGTCTCTGTCTCTTTCTTTGAACAAACAGGCAAACAAACTTTAAGAAGATAAAAAGTAATTAAGAGATTTGCTTTTGAGAGAATTTTGCTATAGGACAAGTGCTCACTGCAGAGACAGACAGACAAAGCATGAAAAATCTCCCCCAAGGATGATTGGTCTTGCCATAGTCCCTTCTCCTAAAGTCTTGTCTCAGGATTTTGGGCATACATGCACACACGCACGGTGTGAGTTTCAATCCACCAGATACGGAAGCAGAAGTATGTCTGGTAGCCCAACACTGTAACCACTATGCCACCTGCTGGCCCCAGAAATTAGAGTATTTTTAAATATTGCAGAAATATGTATCTGATGTAAGAAAATTGGCAGAAAGTGAGCGGTAACATAATATGCCAGAAGGGCCCTTCATCCTTGCAGAGTTATCAATGCTAAATGTGTATGCACCAAAGAGCTGCCCAATTCTGAAGGCAGAACTGATAAAAAGGATGGGAGAAATAGACAAAACCACAATGACTTAGGAGACTTCAACACTCCAACTCCATGACTGATAAGACAAGTAGGCAGAAAACAGGCAGCTTCAAAGAAGAGCTCAACTAAGTCCTCAACCAATATAGTCTAACTGATAATGGCAGTAATTCCACTTGGAAACTACTTCACACCATCCTCCAGGTAGCCCACACAACGTAGGTCAATGTAGACTACATTTTGAATCACAGAATGAACCTCTATAAAGTGAAAAGAAATGATTCCATAGACTGTGTTCCTAGGCCACGTGGAATCAAAGCAAATCAGTATGAGGAAGGTAAGAGACAGCTTTCTCCAAACACTTGGAAACTAATAAGAAATTCCTAAACCACTGTGGGTGAAGAAGGAAGTCTGAAGATACACATAATAAGTCACCGAATGAGGACCAGTCCCATGGTGCAGTGGTTACACAGTGCACAGGGAACCAGACCCCATATAACTGACTGTGGTCCAGAGGACACCAGATCCCATTTGGCTTTCTGTTGTTTGAATCTAGGTCTCAGCAGTTTGAAAGACAAAGCACGTGTGTGTGTGAGTGCCCAACATCTTGAAGGATTCAGAAACAGAGGGAAAAGTATTGCAGTGTGTCTATGCCCGATATATAACAGATTTCCTTCCCTTTCTCTTTCATGAGCACTTATTCCTCCACAGTAAAACAACAAAACAGTGAGTAAGAAAACTATGTTTCTGGGACCAACAGTTAGCATAATGGCTATGTCGCTGGACTCCCATGTACTCGACTGTTGTTCAAGTGTCGGACCTGGTGGCTTAAACTCACACCAGGCATGTGTGCGTGTGTGCCCAAGATCCCGAGAGGAAAATGGAGGGGAAGGGATTGCGGCGTGACCATCCGCCCTGGGGGGCAATTTCTCGCTTTCTGTCTCTATGTCTTTCTCTGTCTGTATGGCGAGCGCACGCGCCCTATAGTGAAAAACCTCTAAAAAAATAATAAAATAAAGAAAACTTCATTATTTGTAGGAATCAGCTAAAGCAGTGCTGAAATAAAAATGTGTAGTAAAAAATTCACAAATTTCAAGACCTGAATGAAGTTACTCTCTATGCTCAAAAACCTAGAAAGCAGAAACAAGATAACCCAAACATATAGAAGAAAAGCAATGGTAAGAACAAGAGTGAGACTGCAAACAGAAAATCAATAGACAGAAATAATAAAATAATGATCTTCCTCGTTGAAAACATCAATATATCCATACAATTCTGAATGAATGAGAAGAAAAATAGTAATAGTACCAACGTCAGAAATAATAATATGACTACAGATCTCAAAGTACAAGGCAGATCTGAAACGAATAAGGAAAAATGACAGACTACATAAGATAATGTGCTTGTAATAAACCAGTTCATCCATTAGCACAGGATGCTATGACTCACACAGAAATAGAGAGTGTTAGGAACCCCTGACTTTTTCTTTCTTCATATTTTAAATAGGGCATGTGCACTCATCAGAGAAGGAGAGGGAGAAATCCTCCTCCAGGGGTGAGGACTGCACTGCAATCCCTTCGCCTGTGTGATCCTCTGGGGAATTGTGGCACAACACACCCAACGTGATTTCAAAGTCATCGTGTTCAGGACCCCAACAATAGTTGACAGCTTGGGGGCCACTGTTTTAACTACCATGCTACCTGCTGCTCTGTTGACCTCTTTTAAAGGGATACATTGAAAAGCGTTTTTAGAGTGGCTTTCAGCTTGCTCTTCCTCGTGCCTGGACAGTGTGTCACGGTTGTCATCAAAGACAGGTGTTTGAAGTCAGGGCAGAGAAGGAGCGTCATGTATGCTTTCTGTGTCTTCTGAAGGGGCCCAGGACACTGTCTCGTTCCATTCCTGCTTCCAGATATAGAAGAGGAAGGGAGGGTAGATACCCCAGTGAGAAAATAGGACATCCGAAGTAATGACTAGGAACTAAGTTTTATTTGAACTACTGAAAATAAAAGGAGTCATGGGATATACTAAAGAAAGACAAGGGAAAAAGTTACAAAAAGAAGTTTTCTGGCTCCCACGATACAGCAGGGGCAGTGGAACACAGAGATCATGGGGGGTGGCTGGAGCCAGACCCTGGGCAGCGTTTGGGGCCTCTGAGGGCAGCAGTGGGGGTTCGGCTCCACGGGGGTGGTGTGGGGGCTTCCTCAGCACATAATGTGCTGCAGAATCAATAGCACTCACTGGGGGTGGTGGAGAGGGCTCCTCTTGAAGGATTGTGGCATCAGGGTCAGTGACCAGCACGGCCTTTGGGGCCTCATGTGAAGGCTAGGTGCAGGGGACTGTGGTTTCATCATGGGCTGATGTCTCAGTGGCCTTGAACGAAGGCTCTGGGGTTGGTGCGGTGGCCGGGCTGGCTCGCTGGTGGAGATAACTGTGCGGTAGCAGATGGCCCTGTGGCTGGAGGAGTAGGAGATGACAACATACCCCATGCCTACCTGGACACAGCCAGATGACATCCCCAGCCCTTCGGCCCACCATGGTCCTTCCCGGACTATAGAATACCTTCCCATTCTGCAGCCTCTGCTCAGGTGGACTGCATGGCCTGACTCCTGGGAGCTCCAGCCTCTGGAGCCTCCTGGAGGAAAGCTTAGCACCCCTTTCTCTACAAATGAGAGGATTCCCAGTCCCACTCACCTCAGGATCAGCATCACGGAGTGCTGAGCTCTCCAGGTGTGCCAGGAGACAACAGGCTCAGCGC
>AAPY01232676.1:0-15527 GCA_000181375.1 Tupaia belangeri
TTTAAGGGTCACGTAGGGCTAACAGCCGGCTTGAGGCACCGGAAAATCCCGGGTTTGCTGGAAATCTTCTGAAAAGCAGTCACCCAGATGGCCAGGATGGAGTACATGTCTCTGCAGGTAGATGCGGGCAGAAGGGTCAGATGCATGGCCTCGTTTAGGCAGGCTGGAGACTGAAACCCACCTCTCACCCCAAAGCCCACTCACTTTCTTAATTTATCCTGGGGACCACGGTCCTCCATGGAATAAGGAATGATGAATCCATATCTAGAGGAAGCCACAGAGGGTCACAGCTACTGTACCTGTTGTCACTCTGTGTTAGGGACTGATCCGTAGCCAGGTGGAGCCAGGAGGGAGTGAGTTTTTTCTGTTTTTAAAATTCAATTATGCTAGTGCCCAGAAAACTGCAGAACATACAATAGGGACTTCATGTTTGTTTGCCCAGGGATGGGCCAAACCAGCTCCTTTCCAGATGCCTGACTAGGCATGGAGAATCTCTGCTAGCCCTGGAATCCCTACCCTGGCTGCACCAAACATGGGAATCCCAGATGGACTCTCCTCCTCCTATTCACATGGGAACACTGCTTTGACCAAAACCACTGAGCTTGAGGCCAAGGCCATGTGATTCTTCCAGGAAGAGGAAAACATGGGTGAGATGTCACCCAGAGACAGCCCTTCCTGCCTGCCAGGCCTTGGGCTCACCCTACTCAGTCTTCAGAAAAACCCTATGAGATTAGTATTTGTAGCATTCTGTTAACCTCAGGAGTAAAGTGAGGTTCAAGGAGCTGTGGGACCTCTCCATGAACTACAGCCCTGTTGAGCGGGACTCACCTCATGAAGTGCTGGTCGAGCAGCTGCTGGGTGCTGCCACACTTGCGGTAGCTTTGCAGGAAGGTGTAGCCTGTCTTTTCTTGGTTCATGGCCATCTTGGTTTCATTCTGAGAAGGGACAAAGGAGGAACGAGGATTCCAAGGCATGAACAGTACTGTATCATGTGTTAGAAAACTGTGTATGGAGCGAGCGTGTTTTTGGTTTCCTGCAGATATTCCAAAGTGGCGCTCTGCCTGGTCAAGGCTGTGCTGGATGATGGGGTGGAGGAGGGCAGGGACACAGATATGTGGAAGCAGGACTGTGACCTCTCTAGGGACAAAGCCTTGACAGAGCCCTGGGAGTCCCCCTTGTGGAGGTCTGGGAAGGAAGCCTCTGACAAATCTGGAACTGGTTGGGAGTCCCCTCCTCCCTGCCCTGACTCTGGTGGTCTCCCCTTCTAACTTAAGGAAGTGGAATGGATCAGTCCTTTTGACTGGCTTCTCTCGGTGTCCTGAGTTCTGATCAGCAATGACAGAGATGCAGCAGGCCCGGGACAGTAGAGCACTGCCTTGGCCTTCCTCTTCATCCCTGTGACCTTCTTTGCCTAGAGGACACACAGGCCTGCATGAACCCACCCTCCACATGGATTGCACAAGGGCCTACTCCACGTCATGGGGAAGGTGAGCCCAGCCTCCCCTATCATTCAGCAACCTATGATATTCATTGGCCGTTCTAACTATCTAAAACCCTTAAGTGCCACCTGCCCAGAAGGCCCTTCCATGTTTCCCTCCAGACGTTTGCACACCAGGATGGGTATATGGCATCTCAGGTGAGACCTGAGCTGGGGCCTGGCTGTGCTGTGGTGACCTGGCTGTCCTGTGTTACCTTTGGCTTCTTCCAGGCAAATGTCCAGGGGTGTCGGTGACAAAGTCTGACCCAGTGCCTCCAGCGCTGCCGAATGCCCTCAGCCTGGTGTGCGCAGAGGCCTGAATCTCAGGAACGAAGGACACAGTGTAGAAACATGCTGCTCTCTCGAGTATCTTTAGAGAAATGATCCTGGGAGGGCTGTTACTGGAATCTGGGCGCCAGGTAACCAGGGTTCCGGGTTCTGTTTGGGTCTGCTGTCAAGTAAGTGAGGCTTCACTTCCTGGGCTCTTCTTCCTGGTCTCCTTACCTTAAACATGATGTTGTCATCATGTGAAGGCCTCGTATGGTACCAACTGCTCCCCTTCCAACCGGGACCATGTCCACACTGTGTACCCACACAGACACTCTCAGGGTACTTAGCAGGGTCTGGTTGCAGTCAATGCCACAAGAGTGGAGAGACAGAGCTGTTGTTAGACCTGTCATTCCTTCCAACCACTTGGACAGATCCTGGTGCCTCTAGGAGGTTCCCATCCCTGTGTGCTGACAGGATCATTCTGGCATCTGTTCCCTAAGGGGAGTAATGCCCTGACTGACCTGTAAATCCCCATATTCCCTGAAAAACCAAGGTCTGAGGTCATAAACAGATCACAAATGCATAGAGATGAAGAATTAGCAAAGGGAGAGTCAAAGAGGGAAACCCAGCTCTGGCTAGACCTGGTTCTTCCTCTTGGTCCAGGGAGAATCACTTCCTGTCCTGGCCTCATGTCTTCATCCTCTCCATGAGAAACATGAGTTTAAGTGAATCTTAGACATCATCTCCATCTTTCATGAACCTTCCATTCTGCTGTGTTATCTTGGGAATTGTTGGTCTATGTGGTCAGGAGGCACGATGGTTTCTAGATTTCTGCCCCTGGTACCAAGCTGTGCAATTCCTTCCCCTTAAAGAATGCCTGAATGCAGTTTCTCCATTATAAGGAACAAAATATCAGCACGTATGAAAGAAAGGTATTGTATGTATCCACTCCACATACAACGACTATTGGCACTCTATTGTAGAGAGCGACATATTGGAGGACATAAAAGCAGTGAAGATACTTAATGAGGATAAGACAGAGTGGAATAGGTGAGGGGAGAGAATAGTATAGAGAAAGCTAGCAAGAGAACAAATAGAGAAGCTTGACATTAGTAGGACACAGATATGGTTTATTACTTGTTGGTGATGGCGTGAATAATATTCTCAACTGGATTGGTCTGAGAAGTATTTCATGTTGGGCAGTCGTTTTAACAGCAAAATGAGAAATAGTGATTGACTGTTTAAAAAGTAATTGGAATAATAATAATAATCAGGAAAAACAATGAAATATATTGGATGATGAAACAGGGATTTTAATGTCCCTATATTCACTGACATGCATGGCATTTTTTCTGGAAAAAGAAAGGTAATACACAGTAAAGTTATATGCCAGTCAATGTAATATATACTTACTTCCCAAGGTTAGGATCTCTACTGTGTCTGCAGTGGGCCCCCAGCAGGTGTCTAATGAACAGTGTACCCTGAGAACCAAGCACAATACAAAGCTGCACGCCCCATTTAGCAGCTGTCTACTGTATTTCCTCTGAATTCTGCCATGTGAGATAGGCCCATCCCAGCCAAATCATGATAATAATGAAAGAAAGAAAAAGAAAGAAAAAGAAAGAAAGAAAGAGAAGAAAAAGAAAGAAAGGAAGAAAGAAAGAAAGAAAGAAAGAAAGAAAGAAAGAAAGAAAGAAAGAAAGAAAACAAAACATAAAAAGGAAAAAAAAATAGTGACTGAGGAGGAATCTGAATTCTCTGTGGTCCTCTCTCTATGGTGTTACCTCTTCCCCTGCCAAATCCACACTGCCAGGCAAGCTGAGATATTGCAAGTTCCTCGTGGACTGGCCCCAGGGCTAAAGGGATCCCCATAGGGAACCAGGCAACAGAGAGCTCCCCCATCCATATTCCACCCAGAATAGTTTAGCGATCTCTAGTCATGAGGTGAGTGTTCCTTGTGGTCTTCAATACTGAAACGCCCTGCATCAACTCCTGGGCCACATTTACCCGGCATCAAGTCCTCAAGAAACCAGTTGCTGGGAGCAGAGCCCCAGAGAAAGCACAAGTGCACACACTAAGAGGTGCTCTGGGGGGGGGAGAGCCTTGAGCACCCCCTGATTCACCTCCCTGTAAATCTGCACCCTGACTTCAGGATGGGGAATTAAATGATGCTCAGCAGCCAATGTGGTCCGCCTGGAGCTCAGATCCCTGTACCTCCCAAATCTCAAACCTGTGATGCCAAGTGGACCAAGGACCTCTACCATGTTCTCCCAACCCAGCCTCAGCCAGCAAGAAGAGGGGTCCCTGGTGTTTGTGTCTAGTGTGGGGCTCAGCTGTGCTGGCAGAGGTGACACAGTAATTCAGTCACATGAGGGCCTGCCTGTCCAGGACCAATTCAGACCCTGCTACCCAGACTCCCCACAGATTGGCTCCTCAGGGCAGTTGTGTGGGAGGGGAGTGTAAGTCCTGAGTCACGAGGAGGGCTCTCTGGGAAGCTGCCCACAGTGCATCCTTGGACAAGGCCATGTCTGCAGAGATGAGAGGAGGTTAAGGGTCCATCAGTAAGAACCCAGTATTTCCTAAGCACTGAGTCTGCTGGGGTGAAGAGCATGCTGTGGCCTCTAGGAATGGGCTGACCGTGAAGAGCCCTTGGTGCCATGATGTCCTTGGCACATAATGCCAAGTTACTTTCCAAGGTTAGGGTCTCTACTGTGGCTGCAGTGGGCCCCCAGCAGGTGTCTAATGAACAGCGTACCCTGAGAACCAAGCACACACAGCAGAATACAAAGCTGCAAGCCCCATTTAGCAGCTGTCTGCTGTATTTCCTCTGACTTCTGCCATGTGAGACAGGCCCATCCCAGCCAGTCTGGTGCTTCAAGTGGCTCACTTGGAATGTCCAATCAAGAAATTGCCCTGAAATATGCCCATTGGAAAAGAGCCAAGTGATGGAGAGTCTTCCTACTGAGAAGAGTGTGTCTATTAAAACCTCGCAGGAAGACCTAACAATCACAATATCCAGGACCCAACCCAGGACTGACACTGCTGTCAGGGCACAGGGCCAGGAAGGTTATACTAGTTCTGAAGAGGCTTGGTGTACCTGATGTGGCAGGATAGGTGGCACATCACAGAGAAGGGTTCAAGTACACCACAAGGATGGTCAGCTCTGTCCTGACCCTTGGCCCCCTTTAAGCTTAGTTGGTGAAGGGATTGATCTGCTTTTGCTTCACCTGGCCTGGCTGAGGATTGTCTTGAAGAGGTGCAGCACAGAGGAAGGAGGGGACAATCCATCGTGTCAGGAGGTAGTACGTGATGAGGGAGGGGTGAGCTGCTGTCCAATTGCCCCGTGGGGACATCTAAGGTGTTTTGTCATGGCCATGTGTGCTCAGATGCTGCCGAGCGTGGGCAACATGACAGGAAGGTGTGGCATTCATACCTTGGTGCTGGAGGGAAGGGACATTAGGCAACCAGTGCCCTTGAATTTGTGGTTATGGATGCAGTGGTCACAGTCTTGGATGGGCTCTCAGTCAGGGGTGTGAGCTGCTGATTGTGGCTTATTACAGGATGACACTCTCCCATGGTTGAGGCCACAAGTGGAGTGAAGGTCGGTCCCCTGGAGGTCAGAGGCTCCTCCCACAGATGTCCCAGTCCAGGTACCTCCTGGTGTATTAAACCTTTACAAACCTGCAGACACCCACAGCACTGGGCAGTGTGGCACATGCGGACAACTCCATGGACCTTCCCTCATACACAGACTCTTCTGGAACCCCCAGTGCATTCTGAGGGCTCCTGGGACGGAGGCATAATAGGCAGCTACTCCCTCAGAGCAGAAACGCCAAGCTGCAGGCCATGCCCCAGTCTCAGGGAGGGCTCAACCTGTCTGACCCACCTCCTCCATTGGATCTTCACAGACCTGGCCCTCCTGAACACCAGGGGATGGAAACCGGAGGCCAGTAGGGCACGCAGCCCAGGGCCACTTGTGTCGGTGTCCAGTGTGTGATCCTATGGACAAAATCCCTCTGTGGTGTAGCCAAGGGACATGTGCACGTGTGCACAAGTATGTGTCCTCTGAGCCAAGTGAATTTAATACCAGGGCAGGAGCTGGCCATACCTGGAAAGGAACCTTGAGGGGACAGGCCCGCTGCTGACCTGGGCTTAGGTACAGCAGGTAATGGTAGACGTTTCAGTGTCTAGCACTGGTCAGGTCATTCGTCCATATAGTGGCCCCAATCCTCACCCCATCCACTCTTTTTTTTAAAGAATTATTTTATTTATCTTTATTTATTATTATTATCATTATTATTTTCCAGTTTGATCAGAGAAAGAGAGAGAGGAAGTGAGAAAGCAAGCCACCAGGTCCGTCCGAGACTTGAACCGTGGTTGGCCATGTGGGAGTCCAGCGCCTTTAACCACCATGCCACTTGCCGGCCCCACCCCACCCACTCTCCAAATGGCTCCCAGTCGAATCTGCCTCCACCCACATCTGACTGTGGTCCAGGCCCAGATGACCCACACCAGAGAGGAAGCCACACCTGCTCAGTTGGCAGCTGAATCAGTGCAGCCGACAGGTGGGAGCTTCCCTGGAGATCTCAGAGGGCCTTTCATCTGACCCTGAGCTCTGTAGTGTCCTGCTCATTGCTCTGTCCTTCCCTCTTCCTTTCTATACCTTATCTCACCCCCAGAACTGGGGGCTTCCACCAGTCTTTTCTTCAATTGGAGCATCTTAGTGATGAGAGGGTTTCTGTTACAGATGCCCCAGCTGCTGTGTTGGGGACACAAACAGGCTAGACTTAGGAACTACAGCACTTTCACCCCCGAAAGCTGATATTTTCTTCCAGTCTGAGGCCAGGTGGATGTGGGTACCACCTGTGCATACCTGTGCACATGTGATTTGATGCCACTTCCAGGGCCATGAGGACGAGTGTGCAAGGAATCCTAAAATGAAATGGATCTCCCACTCCCTCATTCTCAGCATGGCAGTGTCAGCCTCTCAATCTTTTGCAGGTTCTCCTATTTTCTGTGCCCGTGAGAACACAGGCCAGGAGAGGGCAGGGAATGTCCCATGTCTGTTCCCTCCACAACTCCAGCAGCAAATGACATTCATCTACCAAACACGTTTCTGTTCTTTACTTTGTTTTGTGTGTGTGTGTGTGTGTGTGTGTGTGTGTGTGTATGTGTGTGCAATTGGCCACCTGTACTCATTACAGAGAGTTGGAGAGGAAAAATGAAATACATTCCACTGGGGCAATGGCCACACCATTATCTCCTCTCCTACATTCTCCTCTTGGAAGTTTGGGTGCACATACATATACCCAGCATTATTTTCAAGCCAACAAGACCGAGACTAAATCCATGGTTGGTCATGTGGGAATCAAACACTTTGACCCCCATGCCAATAGCGGGCCTAATCCTTCTGTATTTATGACTTTGTTTTTTAGAAACTATCACAGGCAAATATCACTGTGAGATGTGGTGAGTGCATGAGTGATTCTGAGGCTGCTAGAGGTGGACATGGCAGCTGGGTCAGAATTTGTCACACCCCATGGGTCCTTACATTTTAGGACACTCTGGCCATATTTGCAGCCAGAGTATCCACAGTTTGTCGCTGATGGAACGTGTTACATCATAAAAACTCACTCTTTCCCTGTCTGTAGCAGGCTAGCTGCATTGAGGGAGATCCCATGGGAACAGCCCCAGTCCATGGCGAGAGCGGCTGCATCCCACCCTCTGGCTCTTCACCCCTAGAGAGGGAGATGCCTGAGCCCCAGGTGGTCTAAGAACAGAGTGTGATTGTTCCCCCATATAGACCTAAGGATGTTGGGCCCCACCTGGACTTTCTTTCCTGAGATGTCCCCATCCCAGCCCCGCAGGTATTTTTGGGCTCACCTCTCAGATAAAGTGCTTGAGCTTTTCTATCTCATCTGGTTTGGGACCCACACTGTAGACCCATTGCGAGATTGACAAGATACAGTGTTGGGTTTTGCCATCCTCTGATAGATGGGAATGTTTGTTAATAACTCAGCCTCTCTTAGAGTGCAGGAGAGAATGGGGTTAAATATTCAAAAGGTATCATAGTCACACTTAGAAAAATGACACTTGAGACCTGTAGGTGGTGAAGTGGTTGCTTCTCTGGACTCCAACCTGACCCACCGAGATTCGAATGCATGGGATTTCTCACTTTCCTTCTTGATTTTTCTGTCTCTCTCTTTCACTTGTGAGTGCATATGCCCTTAGGCAAAAACCTTTACAAAGAAAATGAAAAGTGAGAGTCCATAAGAAATTAGAGTGATAGTTGCTTGGAGAGCCCATTCCAATTGATTGGCACTTTCTGGGGTGCTTTCATGATCTGAGGTGTGCTGGCTTCTCCTCTCTTACTGTGTTCACCATCCCATCCTGCTGTGGTCCCTGTGTCAGCACAGACTCTGGGGTTCGACTCCTGCGTGGAACAAGGGGAAGGCCAAGGTGGGGAGGATTCCTGGAGGCAGTTGTGTCTCTGTCTCATCGAGAGGGTGATGGGAGATAGTGGAGACTGTTCCTTCCACCCTTCTCATTAGCCGAGGCTTCTCAAAGTGGGGTGACTAGGTGGGTTCCACCAGTGTGTGTTGGGCAGGAGCCCTGCCATGGACCCACACGCTTTCTTCAGGCATAACCCGTCTCCTATCTAGTATCTTCCAAATGCTCCTATCAGGATCTGTCTCCTGAGCTGAGTCTTAAAGAAGGGGTTTGGATGTGAATAAGAACCCCCAGATGATCACATGGCCCTAAAGGGATGGGGACACCCTTCCCCTCAGAGTCTGGGCCCCGGTGAGCATTACATCTCCCTCCCTTACTTTCCCCTGCTGCAGACCTAAAGGGAAACCTCACAGGGACATTCACAGGTAGGCTGAGTCCAGAGCAGCTGCTGATGCTCTTCATTAGGAGTCGGGGGGAGGGAAAAAGTCTATGCTCTGGGGGAACTGCTGGGCCAGGGCTTCTGGCAGATGATAGGTCAGGTGCTGGAGGTGCATAACCGGGATCTGCCATGATGAAAGGGGAATTTGGAGTAAGTGAGGGCCGCACAGGGACAGCAGAAGAGCGGGGGCAGATGCCAGCTGAGAGATCATCTGGTACCCCAGTGGCCTGAGCGCAATCTTGGCCCCTCCAGGGATAGAGCGAGTCTGAGTGCCTTTGTAGTATGGGGTGGACTGGATGAGTGTAGACCAGTGTGTGGTAAGGATGGTGGAGCTTATTGAGCTGGTGCTCAAGGGAAACCTCTGTTCAGGCTCTGGTGTGTAGGATGCATGAAGAATCCTCATGTGGGTGAACATGACAGGGGTCTTGGTAGCAGAAAAGACTTCACCAGTGTTCTAGGCATGAAGTTATGGCAAATCCCTGAGTTGGTTTCTGGACCTGGTGTGGACTCTCTTGTCAGAACTGTTGGACCATCAAATGCAGGAAGCTCAGGATACACGTTTTCCAACATCCTCCCAAGGTGACCCTTTCCTCAATCACACTGGAGATCATGTATTTCTATAGAAAGCAAGGAAGACCCAGGATGAGGAGATGCCTGGACAGGACCAGAACCAATTACAGTCTGAGCTCAGAACCCTGTACTAAGACTCACGGCAGGCCCTTGTAGCCCTGTGAGTGGCTAGAGGGTGCAGAGGGGATGCAACAAAGGACTTGATAGGCACAGAGTGTTTGGGACACAGGATCTCAGGCAGAGACCCCTGTCTGTTAGGCTATGAGGATGTGTTGCTCTGGGAGACTTTTAACGTACCCAAAGTTTTACAGCTCATGAAGGCCTTTGGGATCTCTCTGCAACACACCCTGTGGGAGGAGTGGCAGGTAAGACACAGTGGGTTTCCTGCACAGCATTGTTCCCTGCTGGGTTTTGGGCAAGTGTCAGAAGGTAGGCCCCAAATGGACATGGAGAACTGGGATAGGACTCAGCAATGAAGAGGTCTAGTGACCACCCAGCTGACATGTCCAATTAAAGTGAGATATCAGGGGAGCACACTGTGAACCACATTCTTCCCTGGGACTCCTGACGGTTCAAATTCCCTGGAAGGACTTTGTGTTCTGGAGTTCCCAGGTGTCATTTACACACTGGGGGATGTCCCTTCATACTTTGTATTGCAAAATTTATTTGCCAATATAGGGCTGCTTCTTAAAATTCTGGATCAGATCAGGTCCTAAGGAAGAGAGAGGGCCACAAGGCCCGACTGTGTTTGGATGTCCCGGAAGGCTGCCAACTTCTATAATAGCAGATGTGTCAGCCTATACATCAGGCATCATTTCATCTGCTGCTCATTTATAAGCAGGTGTTTGCTTTTAAAAATCTATGGAAAGTTGGACATTAATATCTTGGCTGTTAATTTAGGAATTCTTCTCACATAGTTGCAGAAATAACTCAGTCCAAAGGTTATTTGTTTTCTGCTCGCTTTCCCTGTGTACTTTTATTTTTAAACTGTATTATTCCCAGTCACCTTCATTTCACTATTTGGTGCAGCCTCACCTGGCATATTAAGAGCCTTCTCGAGTACTCCCATTGCTTTGATCTTTTTGCTTTCTCTCACTTTTTCCTTGCCAGCCATCTCCTGGATTCTGTCACTCAGCCCTATTGATCTGGCCTCTGTAGTGTTCTATACTTGTCTCAGTGGAAACAGCCATGTCACTCTATGTCAAAGTAGTCTCTGTCACCCCTGGAGTCAGGTGCTCCATTGCAGTTGCGGGTGGGTGGGATCCACTGTGTATTCCTGGTGGTGAGCACGGCGCTGGCTCCTAGTGAGAAGTCAGTGCTATCTTTTGATTGAATGGTTGGGTAAATGAACAGATGAGAAAAAAAATTAAGAGAAATTTTTTTCTACCCAAGAGTAAGAGATTACTACCCAATTAAAAAAATATTATTTAAGCATCCATGAAAAAAAAATTCTTGAAGTCATAAATTCCAACAGAAAAGTAGCAGGATACAAAATTAGTTCTAACAATCTGTACCAGAGGCCCTGCCTATGGGACAGTGAGGCAGGGCCCTCCGCCCAGCTCCAGCCCTGACATCCCCAAGCCCAGAGACCCCCATCTCTCTCAGCCCGGTAGGCCTTTTATTTTTTTCACTTCTTCTTTCATTGGTTAATTTCACACTTCTCCATACCAGACAGTACTGCCCCCAGATCTACAGCAGACTCCACTTCCTTCTCCAGACCCCTGGCCTAAGGAACTCTGGGACAGAGTCCACTCCTCCAGCCCCAACCATTGCACCCCCAAGGTCCGAGACGCCAATCTCTGTCAGCCAGGTAGGCCTTTTTTTCTCTTCTTCTTTCATTTATAAATTTCAAACTTCTCCTTACCACACAGGACTGTCCCAAGCTCTACAGCAAGCGCACTTGCATCCAGCGCTATGCCACCTGCTGGTCCCAGACTGTGCAATTTGAACACGCTAGTATTAAAACTTGGATTATTTGGCCCCCACTGAGATATTTTGCAATGTCTGAAGTTTGTTTTGGAGGTGGGTAAGGTTTGAGAATTGGGGAGCTACAGTCACCGGATGAGTGGGACTGAAGGATGCTTCTCGGCATCCTGCAATGCACAGAACAATCTCACAAAGAATGACCTGGACCTCACCTTCACTAGGGCCAAGGTTCAAAAACCCTGTTTTAAATAAATGTCCTCCATGAAGTGATTGACACAATGTATTGCAATTGGAGTCAGAAGAGTTTAGTCTGGGTCCTGCACCTCCTATCTTACCACGTTTGAAAGCCACTGAGTAAACACCTTATGTTTTTGTCTTAGAAGAATTATTCATTTAATTTTACTTATTCATTTATTTTATTTTAATTTGATGTGTGTGGGGGGAGACAAAGAGGGAGAGAAAGTGAGAGAGCAAGCCACCAGGTCTGGGACTCGAACTTAGGTCAGCCACATGGTGTCCAGTGCTATAACCGCTATGCCACCTGCTGGTCCGTACATCTTATTTTTTCATTGTGGTGCACTTGTCTGCTTGTTCAGTAAGTATGGCTGTACCATTTTACACCATTGAGTGTAAGACGCATGTGTGTGTGCTAGTTTGATTTGGGCAGTGAGCCACTCTTGTGTACAGCCCATTGAGTGAAAGGAGCTAATTCTGCTCGGCACGGCCTTGGTTTGGCCTGCTGAGCTCTGATGGCCTTGGCTTCTCCTTACTAAACGATATCTCCCCCAGAACAACAGCAGACCCTACTTCCATCTCCATACCCCTAGCACAGTGCACAACTTTTTGTTTATTCTCCTTACTTTCTTCATTCTTATTGGGTCCTCTCTTCCTCTTCCTCCACCCTCCCAGACGTTCTAGATAGGTCTTGAGTAACAGTTCTGAAACACCCTAGTATTGTAAGACTCCCTGGGGTCCTCCTTTTTACCGAACCACCTGTGATAAATGAGATACTACCCTTTAGACAGCTGAATAGAATACTCCTCCTTGGACCACATTGCTACACACAGCAGAAGAGAGACTTTGGCCCTCATGAGTCCACATCAAAAGGGAAACACAATTGCTCCTTGTTGAAGAAACATTCTCCTAAAAGGTCTTCCCAATTGAATTCATCTCCCAATGGCTATAAGTAGATGAAGTGTTTGAGGTCCGAATAAACCAGGAAATATGTCTCCATCAAAAGAACACAGTGACTCCCCTGTATTTCTCGAAGAAGCAGAGGAAGTTACCAAAATGTCAGAGAAAGAATTTAGGACATTCTTGGTGACCAAATTCTATGAGTTAGAAGAGAAAAGAGACAACAAGCTCCAGGAGACTAGGAAGTCCTTCCATAATATGAAAGCAGAAATGGACACGCTAAGAAAGAATCAGATGGAACTATCAGAGATGATGTCTGTAATACAAGAAATAAAAAAATTCTCTTGAAAGTATTAAAGGTCGAGCAGTTCCCTCCGTGTGGTCGCTGGGGAGAACCTGCCACTGTGCTGACCATGCTCTGCTGGACCCGGTGTCCATGACGAGTGGACAAAACTTGGATGATCCTACCTTCTCCTGAAGCACTGGATGCTGCTCAGAGATGAATTTTAGAACTTTTGGTCTCTTTTTCCATGAAAAGAAAACATACTGGAATTGTGATGGAATATTTGTATCAGTACAGAGATAGCCCTTCATCTTGATGAATTTAGAAAAAGTGGTCATCTTTGTAAAGCTATAATTTTAGAAACCTCGGTACTTGCCTGGGATTAAGACAATGAATTCGTTTTCGGTATTGCAGGGCACAAGAAAAACGAAGACTTTCTAGTGATAACTGAGCCTCCAGCAAACAAGTTAGTGGGTTAAAGTATTCCTCAGTATCTACTGAATCTGCTGCAACAGCGATCACAACAGAACGGCAACGAGATTCTAGTTCACCTCTGTCTACTTGCTCCTGAACATTCAGACTGAATTTCCAGAATTTGAAAGAAACACACCATCCATCAGATGACAAGAAATCACCACCGGATCGTAAGAAATATGGGAAAACAAGAAAATACCTCTCCTCCAGGGGAAAAGAGTAACTGTTCTTCATCCGCAAGCAGTTTGGTGAAAATCGTGGAAATGTCTGATAAGGAATTTAGAGCATTCATAATGTCAAAGCTAACAGAGATGGAAGAGAAGAGAGACAATGAACTGCTAAAGAGAAAGGAGAAAGAAGTTGATGAATTCCGGGAGATGAGGAAATTCATGCAGTATCTAAGAGAGGAATTACACACTTTCCAAAAGACTCAAACGGAACTGTTAGAGATGAAGTCTATAATACAGGAAGTCAAAATCTCCCTTGAAAGTATTAAAAGCAGACTAGATCATACAGAAAATACAATCTCAGATGTAGAAGAGACAATTGCTGGCCTAGAAAAATCCTCCTCAAAGACTGAGAAAATGGACCAAAACTTTGAGAATAATATATGAGATGTACTAGATACCATCAAACGTCCAAACATTCGGATAATTGGCATTCCAGAAGGTGAAGAGTCCCATAAGGGCATTGATCATTTCTTTCATGAAATCCTGCAAGAAAACTTTCCAAACCTAGAGAGGCATTCAAAGATCCAGTCCCAAGAAATACAAAGAACCCTAAAATAGAATCAACCCCAGAAGGTCTTCTCCAAGACACATTACAGCCAGGTTGACCAAAACCACAGACAAAGACGAGATACTAAGATTGGCAAGAGAAAAACATCTCAAGTTACCTACAAAGGACAACCCATCAGGCTAACAGCAGACCTCTCACTGGAAACAATGTGAGCCAGGAAAGTGTGGGAAAATATACTCAAAATGTTAGGAGAAAAGCAATTTCAGCCAAGAATACTGTACCCGGCAAGATTATCTTTCATGGGTGAAGAACAAGACGAGAACATTCTCAGAGAAACAAAACCTGAAAGAATTTACCAGCACCAGACCAGATCTCCAACAAGTTCTCAAGGGTGTGCTCCATCAGGAAAATTAAATACAGTCACACAGAAATAAGAGTTAAAAAACTAAGAAAGTGGCCTACCAGAGAGAGTGTGAAAAGAGAGTGCAAAAGGACAGAGGGTCAGAAAGAGGGGTAAAAAAATTCTAGAAAGTAGAAATGGGAAAGTTTTGATAATAATATGCATGATTAAGTCACTAAGCAGTATATTCTGGATGGGAAATCACATTTTGTATGCTGTGATGATGCTTAGGGAAAGAATGTAAATGAAGTTAGCAAAAGAAGTTTCAGAAAAAAAGATGTATTCGATGACTGCAGTAAGATATATAGCCCCAGCTAGGTGCTACTTTATAGGATGTCTAAAGTTAGACTTTTGTTCATGGAGGTGTATATATCAGCTGTGCTTGCTATGAAAATATTTAGATTAAGATCTTTAGTAATTCAATAAAATGTGGGGGGGAAAACAATATAGAAAGCAAACATAGATACCAGAGACAGTGGGGAAAGAGAGTGGGAGATGGCTGAGGATTAGAGATAGGGAGTCAAGGATGGGGGGAAAACAGCAAAACATTCAGGAAACAAGAAATGGAAAATTATTTGTTGACAATAACATGTATGTTGATGTGCTTGACTGAGACAATATACAGGGTACTCTGGATGGGAAAATGAAAGCAGTCATGAGAGGAAAGTTCATAGAAATTAGTGCCTCGGTGGGCAGGTTCGATGGGAGATGACCCGCCCTCATCTCTAGGGACCCGAAAGGGCTGCCTTGGGGTGCAGAATCCCCTCCAACTGCTGACCCCCCATTCCACGCACAGTAGCCACCAAAGAGTCCTTGAAGAAAGCAGAGTTCCCTCTCCCTCCTAAAAGAGGGGTGCGCGGGCCCTGCAGCTGGGTTCGAGCTTCACTCTTTGCCTATCCTGGACAACACATTCCCCTCCATAGCATAGCGGCTTCCCCTACCAGGGACAGCACCGTCCCCTACCCTGGACAGCGCCCTCACCGCCCCTCCCCCCCGCAACCGACTCCCCGCCCTGGCGCCTTCCTGTCTGAGTGCGGAGAGGGCTCCCCCTAGGGCATTGGGCGGATGTTCCGCACAGCGCTGTGTGCGTGCGTGGCCGGTTCACATGGCAAGTCCAGAGAAGCGGCGCCCTTCCTCCACCTGCGCTGCCCGAGAGCGTGGCTCCCCGTGTTCCCAGGCGAGGCCCTGGGAGCGGAACCCGACAGACGTGAACGACGAGGAAGGGAGGCGACGTCGGCGCCTTCGATATCCGTGGGTTCTCTGGGGCCTCGCGGTGGGGCTGGGCTCTGGGCAGATCGATTGTCGGCCTGAAGGCTTGTCTGGCAGGCTGGACACCCGCAGCATGCGAGTTCGTGGGTAGGAACCT
>AAPY01232678.1:0-12049 GCA_000181375.1 Tupaia belangeri
CTGCGGGCGGGCTCCATGGCCTAGTGGGTAAGGGGCTGGATCACACATGGCCATCCCCACAGGTTTGAGTCCTGGACCTGGTGAATCGAGGAACATCCTGGGTGCTTGTGCATGCGTACCCAAAATCCGGAAAGGAAAGAGGATGGAGGAGAAGGATGGCGGCGTGACCACACTCCTCTCAGGATTTTGGGTACCTATGCACACACACCCTGTATGATTTTTGTTTTTTTCTCTGCCTTCTCTCTCTCTCTTTCTTTTTCTTTTTCTTTTTCTTTTTTCTTTTTCCTTTTTTTTAAGGTTTTTGCCATAGGGTGTGTGTATTCACTAAAGAAAGAGAGAAAGTGAGAAATCACTCCTCAGGTGGGTGGCCGCAATCCCTTCTCCTCCATTCTCCTCCAGGGAATTTGGGCCCCACTCACACCCAATCAGTGTGATTAGCTACCAGGCCTGGGACTTGAACTGCAGTTGGCCATGTGGGAGTCTAGTGCCTTAACCACCACACCACCTGCTGGCCTCCCAACGTGATTTTCAAGTGACTGGGTCTGGGACTCGAACCCTGTGGTCAGCCATGTAGGACCTGGTTGCCTTAACTTCCACACCACCTGTCAGCCTGCATTTCTACTTTTTTTTTTTTTTTTTTTTTTGACAAAACTGACAAGAGAAAAAAGGAAAGAGGGAAGCAGGTTGAGAACTGGGTACCCCTGAGCACTGTTTGGGGACATCTCGGGGAGGCGGGTACCACCTCTACCCATCAACCCCACAACTGCCACCTTCCTGGAGAAGGACAGGACCCTGTAGCCTGGTCACTGTGCATACACTTTGTTCTCTCCTCCTGCAAATCCACAAAAGATGCAACTGCCTTAGGGCCAGCCCGTGACATGGTGACTAAAGCACAGGATGCCCACACAGCCAACAATGGTTCGAGTCCCAACCCTGATGGCATGCTTTCTCACTTCTTTTTTCTCTCTCTTTCTGTGTCTCTCTGGTCAAATTAAAAATAATAATAATAACAAATAAAATCAAATAAATAATTATTTAAGGAAAAAAAAAGAACAAGAACCTCAAAATCTCTGAGCTCTTCACCCCATACGATGTAGTCTCTTACTCAACATGGTAGAGCAGAAGCCACGTGGAACACACAAACGGAGCCCAATGGGATGCCATTGTCAGCGGGACACGTTTGCGTGTCACTGAGGAGGCCAAGGAATGTGGCTTCTCTGGGCTCTGCATCACCGGCAAAATAATTTCTACCTGCTCCCCGCATCCTGGGCCCTGGCGATTAGGTAAAGTGGCGGAATCCCTTCCCAGCATTACTGACGATGCCAATAAAAATAGATAATGTATTTTTATAAACCTACAGCAGATTGTCATGGCAATAAATAATTGTATCCTATCGCTGTCATAGCAACGGCATCTGTGTAACAGACAAATCAAGCCTATGTGGGATTTTTCTAAATGTAGATGTTTCCAAAGAGTTAAAATAGTCTATAGGCATGAGAGGTGTATTAAAAAAAATCCTCAGCCTTCATCGGAAAACGTATTTTGGTTGTTTTCTAAAATCCCAATTGTTTATTATCTATGTCGTCATTCTCATCAAATTGTAAGAATCAGCTTCTCATTCTGTCATATATATGTAATATATGTATTTATTTATATTTATAAATTTATAAAAATTTTGTGAATATATATTTCTATATTATATAGATTTATATTTATAAATTTTTATGTGTTATATATTTATATACATAAATTTATAAATTTATGTATATTTATAAATTTATATATTTATATAAATATATAGTATATCTATTTATATTTATAAATTTATATGTTTGTATGACTATATCTATATATTATAAATAGATTTATATTTATTATAAATTTTAACTATAAACATATATACACTTGTATATTTATATATAAATACATGTTTATATATTTATATTAAGTTCATAAACAAATTTAATATAAACATAATATAACCATATAGTCATTTATGAATTAATTTATATAGTATATAAAATTATACATAAATTTCATATTAATATAATACTGATATTTTAATAAACATAAATACAATAAACATATAAATTTATATGAAAATATATAAATGTATAAATATGTAAACATGTTTTAAAAGTCCTTTTGTGAACATAAAACATCTCTCTCTGCCTCAAAAAATCCTTTCTATGGTAGGCTTCCCTTTTAATCTCTCTTGACAGGTAATGACACAATTAATGGAATAGCACATTACATTAGCTGAACCACACCACACCAAATTAATAGCAAGTTCCATACTTTTTTCTCCATTTTACAAAAAAGCATGGATTATCGCATGATATCAGTGTGTCATTAAGAATTATAGACTCCCAGGGTACACCGTGATTGGTTCCTGACACGGTAAACTTTCCCTCCTGCCTTCAACTCCGTGCTACTAAAATGACAGAGAAGTGACAGCGCCTAAAAAAGAGAGAATGGGTTCTTCCACAGATATGTAATTATGGTGCCGTTAGAGAACTCTCCAAGTCCAAAATAATTATATGACAAAAAATGTTATCGTTTCCCACCTGCCAAAACAAGACCTCTGTCATTTGATTTCTTCCTTTCTTTCTTTCTTTCATTGAGTTTTGATGAAATAAAAGATGTCTCACTTCTGTAAAGATTTCCTTTTCCCAAGTCCTCCCCAGGAGCCATTGTACCTTAGAAACCGGCTTTACATCCAAGTTTAGCTACCTACACCGTACGAACTTGCAGCACCAAGAGATAGTCTTATTTAACTCTCTCTCTCTCTTTCTCTCTTTTTGAATTCTAAGAAACTTTTTTTTTTTTTGGAAAGCTTTTTTTTTTTTTTTTTTTTTTTTTTTTTTTGCTATAGGGCTGATGCGCTCGCCAGAAAGACAGAGACAGAAAACGAGAAATCACCCCCCAGGGGGGATGGCCATGCCGCAATCCCTTCTCCTCCATTCTCCTCTCCGGACCTTGGGCACATACACACATGCGCCCGGCATGAGTTTAAGCCACCAGGTCCGGGACTTGAACTGCAGTTGACTACATGGGAGTCCGGCGACATAACCATTATGCCAACTGCTGTTCCCAGAGATATTTTTGCTGTAGGATGAGTGTGCTTGCCAGAGAGACACACAGAGAGACAGAGAGAGAGAAAGTGAGAAATCAGCCCCCAAGGGGGATGGCCATGCCGCAGTCCCTTCTCCTCCATTCTCCTCTAGGGATTTTGGGCACTCACACACACGCGTCTAGAGTAAGTTTAAGCCACTGGGTCTGGGACTCGAATCACCATCGACTGACTATGTGGGAGTCCAGCAACGTAACCATTACACCATCTGCTGGTCCCATTAAAAAAAAAAAAGGTTATTATTCTTAAAATAAAATTTGTATGCACAAAGTAGAAAAAAAAAGAAACAAGAAAAAAAAATACAGCCATGAATTATCAAACAGACTGAAAGTCCAAAAATGCCATGGAAAATGGACCACGACCTTCCTCCAGGTTGAAGGAAATATAGATGCCACTCTATAAAACAACGGGGTTGTAAAACTTGCAAGGCTATTAAGTGATGTCTCTCTGCAGGTGTTTTTTTATAAAAAAATCATCAGAACTACAGATTCAGAGAAATGACTTTCCTCAATTACCATTTCAGGGCATCTTAGAGGGCAATTCTGAGAATGATCTATTGGAACAGAATTTTTCTTTCTTATGAAATGATACTTCAAAATGTGACCCTCCAAGATCATCACACACTGTTTTAACAAGGACTTGTGTGCTCCAGTTCTGCTTGAGTTTCGTTCCAGGAACATTTTTGCAAAGTACATTAATGTGTAAGTGCTCTTCTAAAAACAAAGAAGCAAACACAACAAAAGAAAAAAAAAAGCACTCTGTAGCTCCTTCACCTAGATGAAAATTCTTTTTTTTTTTTTTCTGTTAGCCCTGAGTTGCCAGAGAGCTGTCCATCCCGACTGGACACTTCTTCTTCTTCTTCTTCTTTTTTTTTTTTTTTTAAGAATTATTTATTTCATTTTATTTATTCATTCATTTTATTTTAATTTCATCAGAGAGAGATGCACACAGAGAAAGAGGGAAAGTGAGAAAGCAAGCCACCAGCTCCAGGAATCGA
Source organism: Tupaia belangeri (assembly GCA_000181375.1). NCBI lineage: Eukaryota > Metazoa > Chordata > Mammalia > Scandentia > Tupaiidae > Tupaia > Tupaia belangeri. The sequence goes on from AAPY01232678.1 coordinate 4,131, forward strand.
ACCACAGTCGGCCTTATGGGAGTGTCCAGTGCCTTAACCACCATGCTACCTGCTGATCTCCCGGCTGGACATTTCTAACTTTAGTTTCACTAGTGTCATTCAGGTCCTCCGTATCCTGTGGTTTTAATGATTTGATATTCTATCTTGAATTTCTTCCATAAAGGAGACAGGTAGAAGAACTGAAAATAACTAAAGGAGAGTCAGCAGATGGCGTGGTGGTTAAGGCACTGGACTTCCACATGGCTGACTGCAGTTCGCGTCCCAGACCTGGTGTTGTACTTTCTTACTTTCTCTCTCTCTCTCTCTGTGGTCAAATTAAATGAAATAAATTAAATAAATAATTCTTAAAAAAATAAAATAAATAAATAAAAAAGCAAATGAAAATAGCCAAATGAGAGTTCAGCAGATGGCATAGTAGTTAAGGTGCTAGACTCTCACATGGCTGACAATGGTTTGAATCCCGGATCTGGTGGCTTGAAAATCACGCTGACTGCTCATGTGTGCAAGCCCAAGATCCCTGGAAGAGATTGGAAGAGAAGGGATTTCAGCGTAGCCATCCCCCAGGGAGGTGATTTCTCACATTCCCTCTCACTATCTTTTTCCATCTCTCTCCAGCAAGTGCATGTGTTCTATGACCAAAACCTTAAAAAAGAAAAGAAAGAAAATAACCAATGAAGCAAAGGACTTTGTTATAAAAACAGACATACCATATATATATATTTTGAGAGTTTTTTGCTATAGGGTGTGTGTGCTCTCCAGAAAGAGAGAGACAGAGAGACAGAAAGTGAGAAGTGACCCCCAGGGGGGATGGCCACACCGCAATCCCTTCTCCTCCATTCTCCTCTCGGGATCTTGGGCATGCGTGCACACACGCTCGGCGTGAGTTAAGCCACCAGGTCCGGGAATCAAACCGCGATTGACCATATGGGACTCCAGTGACATAGCCAATATGCCAACTGCTGGTCTCACCATATTTTTTTAAAAGGTGAAAAACATCTGAATAAATAGGGAATGAGAAAAATCAAAGGTTCCCTCCACTCAGTGCTGTTCTCAAAACTAATTCCGTTTAGGGAACCAGCAGTTAGCATAATGGCTATGTCGCTGGACTCCCATGTAGTCGACTGCAGTTCGCATCCCGGACCCGGTGGCTTAAACTCACGCCAGGCACATGTGCGTGCATGCCCAAGATCCTGAGAGGAGAATGGAGGAGAAGGGATTGTGGCATGACCATCCCCCCAGGGGGGTGATTTCTCGCTTTCTGTCTCTATGTCTCTCTGTCTGTCTGGCAAGTGCACGTGCCCTATAGCAAAAACCTCTCCAAAAATAAAAAAAATAAATTAAAAAAAGCTAATCCCGTTTAGAGGCTACGTGAGGTCTTCAGAATAGTCACAGAAAATGCATGTTATGATAAAACCATGCATGGAGGGCCAGCAGGTGGCATGGTGGTGGAGGAGCTGGACTCCCACATGGCCAACCACAGTTCAAATCTCAGACCTGGCAGCTTGAAAATCACACCAGGGCGCATGTATGTGCACGACCAAAATCCAGAAAGGAGGATGGAAGAGGTGCATGGCCATCCCCCCCAGGAGGGGTGATTTCTCACTTTCCCTCTCTCTGTCTCCAGCAAGCACACGTGCCCCATGGCAAAACATCTAAGGAAAAAAAAAGTTTAAAAAAGCCATGTGTGGTATTTCGAAATTCATTTGCACCCAGATAAACTCATACTTTATGTCCATGTTTCCACACATATTTGGAAGTCCCCTGTATCTTTTCATATTTACAAATAGACACATTTTTTGTTTTCTAAAAAAAATGAAAGACATGGGAGCCAGCAGGTTGTGTCAGGGTTAAGGCTTCCATGCGGCCAATGACAGTTTGACCTGGCAGCTTAAACTCATGTGCGTGGGAACCCAAGATCCCAAGAGGTGAATGGAGGAGAAGGGATTGCATTGTGGCCATCCCCCTGGGGGGGGGTGATTTCTCGCTTTCGGTCTGTCTCTCTCTGTCTTTCTGGCAAGTGCAAGCACCCTATAGCAAAAATCTCTCAAAAAAAATAATAATTTTAAAACATTGATAGTCATTCAAACAACAGACCCCTACTTCCAGCTTTTCTATTTTTATTAATTTGTAATAATATAGTTATGCATTATTGGCAAATGGCAGACATTTTCTTTGCCTACAAGTACTGGATCTGAAAGATAGTCCTGGAAATAAATACTTCTGATTTAAAAGTCCTCTTTTGTATTTCCAGAAAAATTTTTAAATACACATTATTTTATATAATAATGTTTATACAATCCTTTGAGAGTAATCGTTTTCTTTATTGTTTATGAGATTCCTCTTTAAATATTTTGTTTAAGCTTTCCAGCTTGACTCCATGCCTCATAAAAGAAATTTTACACATAGGTTAAGAAATTAACTGCATGGGGACCAGCAGTTGGCATAATGGCTATGTCACTGGACTCCCACGTAGTCGACCACAGTTTGAGTCCCAGACCCGGTGGCTTAAACTCACACCGGGCGTGTGTGCGTGCGTGCCCAAGATCCCGAGAGGAGAATGGAGGAGAGGGGATTGCGGCGTGGCCATTCCCCCAGGGGGGTGATTTCTCGCTTTCTGTCTCTCTGTCTCTCTGTCTGGCGAGCGCACACACCTTATAGCAAAATCCTCTCCCAAAGAAAAAGAAATGACCAGCATGCATCTTTGCTGTATGCACACACGTGTCCAAATTCCCTAGAGGAAAATGGAGACGGGATTGTGGTGTGGTTTTCCCTCTAATGATTACTTTCTCACTTTCTCTCTCTCCCAAGTACATGTACCACATCACAGATTTAAAAAAAAAAGACCTTCCATTCTGGTAGGGCAGATATGTGACTAAAAACCAGGTTGCTTTGGACAAGTTTTGCCATTTGTCCTCTTTTTTGAAAAGGAAGTCCTAATGAACTCCTGGAAAAGAGTGAACACAGCTGCTAATAACTTTATCCCAAGAACTTTCTGCTTAAAAGAGAGAGATTGGGGCCAGCAGGTGGCGTAGTGGTTAAGGCACTGGACTCCCATGTGGGCAACCATGGTTCAAGTCCTGGACCTGGTGGCTTGAAACTCATGTTGGGCGCATGTGTGTGTGCCCAAGATCCTGAAAGAATGGAGGAGAAGGGATTGCAGGGTGGCCATCTTCCCTGGGGGTGATTTATTGTGTGTCTCTTTGTCTGTCTCTTCAGTGAGCTCATACACCTTATAGCAAAAATCTAAAAGAGAGAGAGAGAGGGGCTGGCAGGTGGCATGGACTCCCACATGGCTGACAGCAGTACAAGTCATGGACCTGGCAGCTAGTTTTCTCACTTTCCTCTCTCTCTCTGTCTCTCTCTGGTCAACTTTAATAAAATAAAATAGTGACAGTGAAGAAAATGAAATAAAATTTGATTAAAAACAGAGAGAGATTGTAACCCTTCTTCAAAAGCAAAGAAGTACTAAATAGCAAAGAAGTGATAGAATTCCTAGTGACTTCAGTTATCAGAGAGATATGTCTTCAAAAAGTTCATGGAGGCCCAGCAGGGGGCATGTGGTTGAGATGCTGGACTCCCACATGGCCAACTGCAGTTCAAGTCCCTGACCTGGTGGCTTGCTTTCTCACTTTGTCTGATGAATACATGTGCCCTGTAGCAAATTAAAAAATAATAATAATTACAAACAAAATTAAATAAATAATTCTTTTTAAAAAAAGTTCATGGGAAATGCATATTATGAAAAAATAATGCATGGTTTTCCAATCGTTTGTATCAAATAAAAGGTATATCTCAATTCCATTTTCTCTCAACTTTTTGAAGCATCTTCATCTATTATGCTTCATGGCATGAGGCGTGGAGTCAATTTGGAAAGCTTAAACAAAATATTTAAAGAGGAATCTCGTAAATACAATAAAGAAAATGATTACTATCAAAGGATTGTATAAACATTAGTATATAAAATAAAATGCATTTAAAAATCTTTCTGGAAATATGAAAGAAGATTTTAAATCAGAAGTATTTGTTATTTCCAGGGCTTTCTTTCAGATCCAGTACTTATTGGCAAAGAAAACGTCTGCCGTTTGCCAATAATGGATAACTATATCATTACAAATTAATAAAAATAGAAAAGCTGGAAGTAGGGGTCTATTATTCAAATGACTATCAAGGCTTTAGAATTATTTTTAATGAAAAGAGAGTGAGTTATCCCTGTTAAAATAAGAAATTATTTAATAGTTCATTTATTCCATGTGTAAGTGAGCTGAAAAAGTCTATCTCATTTACAAAAGAGGTGTTTCATTTATTTAAAAGGCTACATTCTTTTAGAATGGTTATTAAATGTAATAATTTAACATTTGGTTGGAGAGCTGGCTGGGTATTTGTATAGAAGACTGAAAAATAGGGTTCAAATACATACTCACATTATACAGAACTAAATACACATGATTGGAACCAGCAGTTAGTGTAATGGCTGTCGCTGGATTCCCATGTAGTCGACCGCGGTTTGCGTCCCAGACCCAGTGGCTTAAACTCACGCCAGGCACGTGTGCGTGTGTGATCAAGATTCCGAGAGGAGAATGGAGGAGAAGGGATTGCAGCATGGTCATCCCCCCTGGGGGGTGATTTCTCGCTTTCTGTCTCTCTGTCTTGCCAGTGAGTACAGGTTCCTTATAGCAAAAATCTCTCTTTAAAAATGGGGGGCAAGGGGTGGCAAGTGGCGTGGTGATTACAGGCTCTGTACTCCCACATGGTTAACTGCAGTTCAAGTCCCGAACCTGGAGGCTTTCTTGGTCCTCTCCTCCTCTCTGGTCAAGTTAAAATAAATAAATAAAGATAAATAAAATATTTTTTTTAAATAGAGAGAGGGGACCAGTAGATGGCATAATGGTTACATCATTGGACTCTTATGTAATTGACTGTGGTTTGAGGAGAAGGGATTGCAGCCGGTCATCCCCTCTTCCACATCTCCCCTCTGCCACGGGGTGGTGGTGGTAGTGGTGGTGGTGATTTCTTGCTTTTTGTCTCTCTGTCTCTCTGTGTCTCTCCAGAGAGTACAGGCAACCTAAAGCAAAAAATCTCTTTTAAAAAAAAGAAAAAGAAAGTGATACTTAGGACCACCAGGTAGCATAGTGGTTAAGGCACTGGATTCCCACATGGCCGACCACGGTTTGAGTCCCAGACCTGGAAGCTTCTCTTTTCTGTATCTCAGTTTCTCCTTTTGGAATAAAAGGCAATAGAAACACAAGATCCCTGAGGTTATTTTCAAAGCAAATATGCTACAGTTCTAGGAATGTAGAAATGAATTATTCTGAGGAAGGAGGATCCTGAGAAAGGCAATGCCCTTTTAAAAAAAATACTACATTTCTATATTAAAGAATAATCAAAATTAGGGCCAGCCCATGGCATAGTTGGTAAGGTACTTGGATTCCATATGACTGACTTCACCATTAGAATCCTAGACCTGGGGCCAGCAGGTGGCATGGTAGTTAAGGTGCTGGACTTACACATGGCTGACTGCAGTTCGAGTCCTGGATCTGGTGCTTACTCTCTGTTTTTCTCTCTATTTCTCTCTCATGAGTAAAAGTGCCTACAGCAAATTAAAATAATAATAATAATAATAAGGAATTTAACAAAATAAATAGTTATTTGAAAAATAATACATTAAATAAATTAAAATAAAAAATGCTACAAAGATCAGCCCTGATGGAAAAAAAAAATTCACATTATCCTATCATTCTGGAACCAGTTGGACAAACCCCTAACCTAGAAACAACGGCTGACTCATTTTTTGTTCTGAAAACCAGTACGTGGTTGTTCTATTGCCTAGATAATTAATCTTAGTTAAATTTAGCTTATGTTTTTGAAGTTAAGATCCAACCAGACTCATTTCACCCATTATTTACTATACATTTTGATTCCTGCTTTACATAGGTTTATTTAGTTATTTTTGAATTTTGTCAGGAAGAACATGCCCTTACCAGAGAGGGCAAGAAGGGAGAAAGGAAAGAAAGGACCCCCCTCACAGCCGGAGAATGATCACACCACAATTCCTTCTCCTCTGTTCTCCACCCTATCTGGATTTAGGGCACGTATGCACACACTCCTGGCGTGTTTCTCAAGCCACTGGATCTGGGACTTGAATCCCAGGCTCGGTAATGTGGAAGCTGCTATCTCAACCCCCAAGCCATGGAGTCAGCCCCTAGGTGGATTGATTTGAAGAGGTGTCCCCCCAGCATCAGTCACCAGGCAGTGAGAACCCACAAAACGTACTGAAGATCTTGGGATCATCAGTTAGCATAATGGCTATGTCACGGGACTCCCACGTAGTCGACTGAGGTTCGCGTCCCAGACCCAGTGACTTAAAACTCACGCTGGGCATGTGTGTGTGCGTGCCCAAGATCCCGAGAGGAGAATGGAAGAGAAAGGATTGTGGCATGGCCATTCCCCCAGGGGTGATTTCTCACTTTCCCTCTCACTGTCTCTGTCTCTCCAGCGAGCACATGCACCCTAAGGCTAAAACCTCTTAAAAAGTAAATTACTTACTTAATTAATGGTGATTGGTAAACTCAAAGAAATCTCCAAGTATAATGCACCACCTAAAACTTGCTCCTTGGGACCAGCAGTTAGCGTAAATGGCCTTGTCGCTGGACTCCCACGTAGTCGACCGCGGTACGAGTCCTCGACCCAGTGGCTTAACCTCATGCCGATCGCATGTGCATGCATGCCCAAGATCCCGAGAGGAGAATGGAGGAGAAGGGATTGTGGCATGGCCATCCACCCTGGGGGGTGATTTCTCACTTTCTGTCTCTCTGTCTCTCTCTGTCTGTCTGGTGAGTGCACGCACCCAATAGCAAAAACTTCTCCAAAAAAAAGAAACAAAAAACCTTGCTCCTTAACACCAATACAAAAGACAGACAGTTAAGAGCCAACAGGTGGTGTGGTAGTTAAGGCACTGGACTCCCACATGGCTGACAGCAGTTAGAGTCCTGAACCTGGTAGCTTTGCTTTCTCTTTCTGTCTCTTTGTTCAAATTTAAAATACTAATAATGAACAAGACTAAATAAAGTCATTCTTTTTAAAAAGAGGGAGAGAAAAACATAACCCTATATGCGTGTGTGTGCCCAAAATTCTCAGAGGAGAATGGAAGAAAAGGAATTGCAGTGTGACCATCTTTCTGGGGGATGATTTTTCACTTTCTCTGGCAAGCACATGTGCCCTACAGCAAAAATCTAAAGAGGAGGAAAAAAAAGAGAGCAGTTTGATGAGAAGAGGTTTTCAGGGGACTTGCTGTAAATCCTGTTTGGGTAACAGCGGTAGTGTTTACCAAGGGCCTACTGGGCTTCACAGTTTATAGACCCCATCTCTGTTTAATCCTCTCAACGATCTTGAGATAGCTACTATCACCAGCCTCTGTTACAGACCAGGCGGCAGGCAAACAGCTGTTCCGAACCGATGTATTTACTACGAGGCACAGGGAGCTACAGATCCCAGAGTCCAGCTTCAGAGCCAGTGCCCAGTATTCAATAGATTTTAAACTAGAGAAGTCCAGGGGCCTGGGTCCTTTTGAAAGTTCCCCCAATGTGCGACCAGCAGATGGTGTAATGGCTACATCGCTGGACTCCCATGTAGCTGACTGTGGTTCAAGTCTCAGACCTGGTGCCTTAAACTCACGCTGGGCACGTGTGCGTGCGTGCCCAAGATCCCGAGAGGAGAATGGAGGAGAAGGGATTGCGGTGTGGCCATCCCCCCTGGGGGGTGATTTCTCACTTTCTGTCTTTCTGTCTCTCTCTGTCTTTCTGGCAAGCACAGATACCCTATAGTAAAAAAAAAAAAAAAAAAAAAAAAAAAAAAAAACCTCTAAAAAAAATATGTATAAAAGAAGGATATGGAAGCCAGCAGGTGGCATGGTGGTTAAGCCA
>AAPY01232895.1:0-10337 GCA_000181375.1 Tupaia belangeri
CCTCAGAGAGCATTGTGAAGCAGTGAATAAGGCCTGGGCGCGTTCAAAGACCTGTGTTCTGGCCCCAGTTTTGCCCCCAATGTGTGCTCAGTTAGCAGTTCCTTGTATGAGTAGGCACTTAAGAGACGTTTATTGAATTAATGGATAAACACAATCACTTGATCATTTTGAACCCATTACGTGCAGGAAGTAGAATCCGTGAAATTCGGCATCATTCATTCTTGCTGCCTGGTCTGGAGCCTCAGAGGTTTGATTTTTCTTTCAGCTTCTAAATGTTCGGTTGTCCCTAAGGCCAAACGGCTCATAGGCTCATTAAAAACAAAACCAAACAAGATGAAAACTAGATGATGCCCAAAATCCAAAAAAAGATATCACTAACTACCCTTTTCCAACCCTACGTCCTACATTCTTATAGTTTTTTTTCTCTATGATTTAGAGCATCGACTAAGTTGATAATAAATTTTATTTTCTCCATTTAGCCACTAACAGTGAAGTAAATAAAGAGGAACTAGATTTTCTAAAGGAACGGCAAAAGAACTGGCAAACCCAGAGAGCTGATGTGTGACGGTTCAGACAGACAAGAACTTGCGCTTTACACAGTAGATGAGGCACGGAAAAAAAAATGAGAGGTCTTCAAGGAGTTCCTGGAAAATACGTTATCATGAAACAAGTAATGCATAGATTTCTCAAATCATTTTTGCACTAAAATAAACTTGAACTGTATTTCCAAGTTTCCGCGAAGTTTTTGAAGTCCCCTCCTAGCTGAATTTATGTATTTATTTTTATTTTTTGCTTTTGTGCAGTCTAATGTTAAAAATGAAATATCCAGTTATTTTGGGGGAGGAGGGAGGGGAGAGTGGATAATTTTCAGAGAAAAGGGGTTTATAATTTAGTCATCGGAGAACTAAAAGATCCCTTTCCAACCCAGCATTAAAAATCTCTAATAAAATAGGGAAAATGAAGGTCTAAGATGACAGTCTTTATCAAAGTGTTTATAGAGACATTATCTGTTCCCGTAATTGTTTAGGCCAGTGAATTAATGAATCCGTGCTGTAAGTCTCCATTTGAAATGATTTTGATGGTGTCTTGCTGCTCGGCTGCTTTGGAAAAGCCTGTTGTCTGAGGCTGGGGAGAAGGCCCTGAACCCTGCCATTCAATCCCTTTCAGCCATCAGCTGATTCTAATTGCCAGAAAGCACTGGAGACCCCTCAGTCTGATTGTTCCCCGACCTCCTTTGAGGTTTGAAGGCATGAAAAGCAAGAGAGAAAAAAAAGCTCCCTTTTGATCTTCTGTTTCTTTCTCTCTCCCTCTCCCTCTCTCCCTCTCTCTCTCTCAATTTTTTTTTTTTTGTCTGCCCACTCCTACTTGAAGAATGACACATTTCTTTATAAGGCTTCTTCTCCTTCTTATAAGGACAATAATTAATAAGGCCTTTATAAAATGAGGCTTGAATTGGTGTCACCTCAGGGGTGGTCCAGGGCTCTGATGTGAAGCCTCGGTGGGCCCCAGCCTTGTCTGGTCTCTGCACAGGTCAGGTTTAAATACCCTGACCCCAATTTTCAGTCTCTTTCCCTAATGAGGCGATTCACACAAGGATACAAAATTCTAGGAGGAGGGTAAAAAAGACAAAAGCTACAAGGTGTAGTTGACACCATACTAGCCACATGTTAGTACTGTCCCCGCCGGTGACATCACAAGCGTGTGTCCTTCTGCAAGCGCTCTCCCTCTCCGTCCCAATGGTGAGCTTCACAGAATGACTTCCCAGACACAGCGAGCTGCCTTTTCCTTAACAGGCTCCAAAGGAAGTGGCCCGGGTGGAGTTAGTGACCAGTCAGTCCCCTGTCCCTTCCCTAGCTCCATGAATATGAGCGGAGGGGCTTTCTGAATTTCTGCACCACCGACCTCTGTCAATCGCTTGGTTACAACGGCATTATTTGTATCCATATAATTTTACAGAACTTATCAGGTTGACACCAGAGTTGAAGGCGTTCTATGGTTGCACGTTATCTGTCCTGGATCTGGGCTAAACGCAGGCTGGCTTTGAATAGAGCCGGGTGAGAATACGGCCTCTTGCCGAAATGTCTAAGCAGCTTTGAGACTCACTGGGTAACCTTGGTAAATTATATAAGTATTTTTTTTCCTGAGTTGCTAAGGATGGGATGGATGACCTGTCTACATTCTTTTTTGGTTCATCATTTTATTTTTTTCCACTACTAAAATGATGTGAATTTAGGAGAAGGAAAAACAGTAAATTGGCAGTCCTATATAGTAAGAAATATATGTCTCTTTCTCAGTCACACCGTGAGTTCTTACTGCTTCTGATACATTTCCATGGATTTTAAAGAGTTCCCTCTGGGAACAGAAGTTAGTGTAATGGCTATGTCGCTGGACTCCCACGTAGTCGACCACGAGTTCGTGTCCCGGACCGGGTGGCTTAAAACTCACGCTGGGCGCGTGTGCGTGCGTGCCCAAGATCCCAAGAGGAGAATGGAGGAGAAGGGATCGAGGCGTGGTCATCTCCCCTGGGGGGTGATTTCTCGCTTTCTGCCTCTCTGTCTCTCTCTGTCTGTCTGGCGAGCGCATGCGCCCTATAGCAAAAACCTGTCCAAAAAAAAAGAAAAAAAAAAGAGGGTCCTCTATTCAGAAAGAAATGATAATTGTTATAATGGTTATAAAAGACAAACCTGATGGAAAATACATTGTCAGCTTTCAAATACAAAAAAATGATCACTGAGTCCAGGAAGAATTAGATAAATATTATAAATCTAGTTATACAAAAATGAAATGAAACAGGATGTTTTCATGCTAAAATGATGTTTTCCTTTTTTTTTTGTTTTGTTTACTGGGTAGACATTTTGATTTCTGCTCATAACAGACGGTATAAGGTATCCGTAACATAATCATTATACCCAAAGAATGACAGTACGTTGAGTTTATACGCATATGGGTAATTAAATAAGACTACTGTCTCTGAGTAATGAAGGGAAAAAATGTTTCTTAATAGTAGATTTTATTACAACGTGACTGATCTTCAATAACCTTTACCTAAGAGGAAATGCAGGCTGTCTGTCTACTCTAGCTAAACTGCTTCTAACTCCGAATTTTGTTTGTCGATGCCATAATGGTCTAAGAATTATTTTGAGGTTCAAGTGAAAAAAAAATTGTCAATGAACTAGAGGAAAAGTCCTTTGAGAAAAAGAAATATAAAATGGTAAAGGGTAAATCAACAAGAGAGGCAGAGGTCTCTGCATCCCAGCTATTTGGTAGGAGTGAAACTCTTAGCCCCTTCCTGATAGTCAGGCCATGTGAAAAGCTCCAGCCAATGAGTTCTGGGCAAAGTGATACGTGTCACTTTGGTTCAAACACATTGCTGCTAGGGCATGGTTTTTCCTGAGATTGTTTTTCCCTCCACTGCAATGACTGACCATGTTCATGGTAGAAACACTTGGTCTGCCTGGATTTTTACAGCATCTGCATCACACCACGAGGAGCTCTAGCAAAGAATATCTCGGTTGTTTCAAGGATTGAGCTCTTGGGGCTGTTTGTTACTGCAGCACACCTTGTATATCCTGACTGAGGTGGAACAGATCTCTTGTAAAACTGAGCTGAGGCAAAGCATGCTGCCTCGAAGGGGTGGAACCACTGTGAGTAATGCTTTATGTGGGTTAGCTTTTCCTTTCAGTTTTGCATTGCTGAGTAGCATTGAAAGCTACTTAAACATGTATGAAGACTATATGATATCAACTAATCAAGTTCCTCTTACGCAGTATACAGGCTATATGATTACATTTGAATATAGAGCTATGAGGGGCAGTTGGTGCCATGGTGGAGATGGCTGGATTCCACATGATCAACTGTGTGGTTCAAGTCCCAGACCCTGTGGCATGAGAGACACACCGTGTGTGTGTGTGTTTGTGTGTGTAAGAATGGAAGAGAAAGGATTGTGACATGACCAGCCCCCATGGGGTGTTGCTGTCTTATTTCCTTCTCTCTCTCTCATTCTTTCTCCCTCTCTGTGTCTCTCTGGAATGTGTATATGCCCTTTAAAAGAAAAGAACATAAACATATTTTGAAGAACAGTAAACAAAACATAAAGTGCACACAGAGCGTTCATACTGCTAAAACATTGCACTTTGGAAGCTGGAATCCCATGGGTGGCTTGGGTTTGAGTTCCAGTCTAACCAAGGGACTAGGTTCAGTGGTATGCAATTGGAATCCCAGAAACGCACCAGGCTGAGGCGAAAGGATGGAAAGATAGACGCTGGTCTGAACAACAGAGTGAGACCCTGTTTACAAAGAGCTGAGCGTGTGATGCAAGTCTGTAGTCCCTGCTGAGAGAGGCTGACATGGGAGAATGACAATATAGCAAAACCTTGTCCTTAATGAAATGAATGAATGAATGAATGAATGAAGGGTTTGTTTTTTTTTTAAATTTTTTGAGAGGGTTTTTTGCTATAGGGCGCATACGCTCGCCAGACAGACAAGAGACAGAGAGACAGAAAGCGAGAAATCACCCCCCAGGGGGGATGGCCATGCTGCAATCCCTTCTCCTTCATTCTCCTCTCGGGATCTTGGGCACGCACGCACACGCACCCGGCGTGAGTTTAAACCACCAGGTCCGGGAGGTGAACCACGGTCGACTATGTGGGAGTCCAGCGACATAGCCATCACATTAACTGCTGGTCCCAAGGATTTGTTTTTATTAAAGAAATTGTGTTTTCATTTCATGAGTAAGAGATAAAAAGAAGGGAGAGCAAGAGAGATGAATGGACATCCCCAACAGCATCTTCATGCCACAATCCACCCCCATCTTCAGTCAGCCTGGATTACAGGTATGTATTAGGTCATTGGGAAAGTGATGACATGTTTTTCTATGTTTTTCTATGCAAAAATGTGTCATGATTTTTCCAGTGCCCAATACATGTTCCCAGTATGTATGAAGAGGCCCTGGGATGTAAACCCAAGTCCTTCCCATATGGGTCAAGTTGCTGTTCCATCGTAATATTTTGAGATATCATTTAGTTCTTTTTGTGGGTTTCATTTTGCTTTTAGGAAATAGTACATATGAAATTCTTTTTTTTTTTTTACATATGAAATTCTAAGGCTAAATGTATTAAACAAGAACTGTGGCACCTTGGTTATTAAAATAGAATTTAGCTGTTACAATTTTCAATACCTGATGGGATCGATTAGTTGGCATACATTTATGAATTATGAATGAGGGAAAATACAAAACAGGAAGGAGAGGTAAGATCTGTGGTAGCTAGAAAGACCTGCCTGATTTTTTCTTTTTCCTCATCAAAATGAATAATGGAGTCAGCGGATGGCATGGTGATTAAGATGCTGGGTTCCCACATGGTCAACGGTGATTTGAGTCCTGGACCTGGAGGCTTAAAACTCACGGCAGGTGCATGTGCTTGTGTGCCCCAAATCCTAGGAGGTGAATGGAAGAGAAGAGATTGCAGCATGGTCATCCCCCCTGGGGGGCAATTTCTCACTTTTCTCCTCACTGTCTCTTTCTTTCCAGTGAGCACACATGCCCTATGGTCACAACCTTAAAAAAAAAGAAGAATAGGAGCCGGCAGGTGGCATAATGGTTAAGGCCCTGGGCTCTCACATGGCTGACTGTGGTTCAAGACCTGGATCTGGTGGCTTGCTTTCTCACTTTTCCTCTCTCTGTCTTTCTCTGTCTGGTCAAATTAAAAAATAATAATAAATTAAATTAAGTAATTCTTTTAAAAAAAGAATAATCATAATGATACGATTCAATGATGAGCAGACCATACCTATGTTTTAAATCCAGCCTTTCTGACACCAGTGTTCTATCCCTAGGACACAATGTCTTTGAACTGAAAGTCTTCAATAGAATCCACCATTGAAATAACTTTTTATTATATGAATCACAAAATTACTTATAATAGAAAGATATTCATGATTAGAGATTGGTTCTGGCCAATGGTCATGACCTGAAATGACCATTTCGGACAAATTGCTGTCAATCAGATTTGGGATAAAATTCTAACTCCACCACTTACCACTGATGTGATGGGGTATGTCACTTCAACTTTCTGTGCTCCATTTTTCTCCTGTGCATAGATGGGGAGGAGGGGAGGCACTCCAAGTGTCAGTGGTGTGATAACACCTACACCACTGGAGAGTGGACCAGTGGTTCAACCATCAGGCCAGAGTTCCAAGCCCATGGTTTACAGGATTCCTGACTGGAGATGGAGTCAGATGTGCACACCGCAACAAGTTGAAGAGAAATCAGAGATCCAGAGGTCACTTCAGCAATGCAGAGAGGTTAGAGACTCTTAGACTTCCAGGAGCTCAGGGCCACACTTTCTCAGCTGTGCTATTCCTGGGCCTTACAGATGAGACACATTTATCTTCAGATGGAAAACTCAAGTCTTTAGGATCATAATAGGCTTTGGTTCCCCCTGCCTTCCTTAGATGGTCTGGAGAAAGAATGTTCAAGGATCCAGCCATTTTTTCTGGGCTTTCATCTTGCACATAGCCACTGAAAAGGAACCTGACCTTTGGCCTTATTAGCCGGTCACTAACCCAGTGAACCACCAGGCGCAATCTGAGAGTCCATGTTTGATCACACCATACATAGGCTTCGTTATCATGAATCCTCCTGTGCTTCTTCAGTCCTATTCTTCTATCATTTCTCATTGATTCGTTCTTTTAGGCTACAGTGGGGGCTCACTGAAACAATTAGGAATATGGAAAATAAATCATTAGAATGACTCTTGACCCTGAGTAGAGTCTTTGTAAGTCTTATCGACTTTTATAATTTTGGTTAACTTTTCGATTCAACCAGGGGTTTTCTAATTTGAGAACTATTGGGTCATGACTTTATGTCATGACCTTCCTGACTACCCCATAGGTTGTACATCTCCACACACATCGTGAACCTTTGGTTTTCCCATGAGGTTGACAGTGGAGAGAGAAGATAGATTACTGGATTTCTCACTTACTTCTTCTCAGATGGTATCGTGCACATATGACTCACTCAGGGATATCATAAAATGCAGATTCTGACTCAACAGGTTGGGGTGAAATTAAAATCCTGTCCTTCTAGCAAAGACCTGGGCAATGCTAATAAAAATGGGTACTATCCAACTTTCAGCAGTAGAAGCTTTTAACAGTAGTGGTTAGACAAGCAACTCAACTCAAATTTATGTGCTTCTTTTGTTAAATCTATAAATTGGCTCTTTTAAAAATTTCAATTTAGTATTTTATTTTTAATTTTGTGTGTGTGTGTGTGTGTGTGAGAGAGAGAGAGAGAGAGAGAGAGAGAGAGAGAGAGAGAGAAATTGAGAAAGCAAGCCACCAGGTCCAGCACTTGAACTGCAGTCTACTCAGTGGGAGTCCAGCACCTTAACCACCATGCCACCTGCTGGCTCCCTATAAATGGATTTAATAGCATCCACATGACAAGGTTTGGAGAACTATCAGTACAAATGAAAATGTGGCTCATTTCTGAATGGATATCAAACAGATAACACAGAAAATCCCATGATTATTGGACTGAGGAGCACTTTTGCTGGGACAATCTAGGGCAGGACTGTGTAAAATATTTTTCAACAGCAGAAAGGGATTTTGGAAAGAAGTTCTTAGTTTTAAAAGATGGAGCTGTCTACACGTACCTTTAACTCTTTTCACATATGGATAGCAGGAAGAAGAGAAACCACACTAAGGTAGTTGAGGTTGTTAACTTACCTCTACAGCTCCCAAAGTGAGGGCTGAATTTCCTTATCAGCCAACATCTCAGAGCCCAGTAAACTTAGAAATGGCCTCTGTACAGACTTGTGAAGACCGAACTCAAAAAGATGACGAAGAAATTGAAAATTCAGGGACAGCAGGTGGCACAGTGGTTAAGAAGCTGGAATCCCACATGGCCAACTGCAGTTAGAGTCCCAACAGCTTGAAACTCACACCAGGCATGTGTGCATGCATGCCCCACATCCCAAGAGGAGAATGGAGGAGAGGGGATTGTGGCATAGCCATCACCCCGGGTAGTGATTTCTCACTTTCTGTCTCTCTCTGTCTCTCCAGTGAGCATATACGCCCTTTGGCAAAAATTCCTCAAAAAAAAAAAAAAAAAAAAAGAAAAAGGAAGAAAGGAAAAAGAAAGAAATAGAAAATTTTACATGTTCAATACTGGGTGAAGAAAGTAGTCAACTGAGCATGTATCATTGGAGATAAGACCCAGTTTGGGACAGAAATGCAGGCCAAGAAATCAATAGATCAACCCCAGAAAGAAAAGCATTATTGAAATGCACTTCCATAATCCTCGGCCCAAACTCTGGATCCAGATGTGTTTAGTAATTCAGAGTTTTGGATTTTAGAAAAGATACAGTACCTGATAACCTCAGTGTGATCGGGAGCAGTCCCTACCCACATTTAGTTTCTCATCCAGTATTTGGGACTGAATTATATAGATTTCACACCGATAAGGTTCAGTAAAGACCATTAGCAGTTTCATGGCCATGTAGCTCAAAGTTTGTCATCACATCAATTCTGGAGAAACAAAAATTTTGGTTTTGGCGCTTCTGGATTTGGGAGGTGTAGGTAAGGACTATAGAGCTTTGCTGACTGAGGTGGGTTGATGGTAATTACCAGACACGAACTACCACAGGGTCTCTTTATTACTCACCATTACTATCGTTCTCTACCACCCATCCATCTGAAGACAGTCACTGTTTAGTCACCTGTGAGTCCATTTCATAGATGAGTTTTTGTCTTCTTTTTATTTATTTATTTATTATTATTTTTTTATCAAATTCTTTTATTACATTCAAGGCCTTATTTCAAAATCTCTGTCTTTGGCTGAGTCATGTGATCAGAGCTTGGCTGAGGAGAGATCCCACCGTCATAAGGAAGTGATTCACAGTGGATGAACCACACAGGCACTGGGAACTGGTTTTTGTTTGTTTTTACAGAGAGATAAATGTTTGCTATAGAGCGTGTGTGCTTGCTGGAGAGACAGAGAGACAGAAAGCAAGAAATCATCCCCTAGGGAGATGGTCACACTGCAGTCCCTTCTCCTCCTCCATTCTCTTTTGGGGATCTTGTACACACACATGCCCAGCTTGTTTTAAGCTGCTGAGTCTAGGACTCGAACCACGGTTGACTATGTGGGAGTCCAGCGATGAAACCATTATGCCATCTGCTGGGCCTGGAAACTGCTTTGAAACATGCCTGCTGAGCCTCTGAGGGCCCCACATTCCCTCTGCGAACTTTCATGTGTCCCGTGAGGGTCCTGCAAATGGTGGTGTTCTTTTCTCACTCCCACAGAGCAGGCATTACCCAATCTACCACTAGGAGAATTTCATTTTTATATATAACTTTGTTGTGGGATATTTTACAGCTCATGTAATAGGGAGGGACACTTTTTTGAGATCATTTATTTTTTCTAACACAAACTTTTTTTTTTTTTTTTAGCTTTTGGTATAAGGCATGTGTGCTCCCCAGACAGAAACACAGAGAGACAGAGGAGGAAAGAGAGAAATTACCTCCCCAGGGGGGTAGCCACACCACAATCTCTTCTCCTCCATTCTCCTCTTAGAATTTTAGACATGGTCAGCGTGGTTTCTTTAAGCTACCAGGTCTGGTGGGACTTGAACCCCACAGTCCTCCAGCCGGGGGTGGGCACGTCCTTAACCACCATGCCACCTGGCTGGGTCCCTACCACAAACTTTTAAACATACCATTTAATCTCTTGGGCTTAATCGAGATCCACTAATCACAACTGAAAATTCCAACAACACTTCTGATGGATTTTGTAGCTTTTTTGGTTTGCTAGCTAAAAATAGAATCCTTTTAGTTCATTTACATCATGATGGATGCTGCTTTTTAATGCTGAGGGCATTTAAAGCCATATGCTGATTAAGATTTGGGCTCTCACATGACCAGCAGATGGGAATCTAGTTGCTGGATTCTCACATGGCTAACCGTGGTTCGGGTCCTGGACCCGGAGGGTTGAAATTTACGCTGGGCACCTGCGCATGCGTGCCCCAAAACCTTAGAGAATGGAGGAGAAAGGGATTGCAGTATGGCCGTCCTCCCTAGGGGGATGTTTTCTCACTTTCTATCTCTGTCTCTCTTGTGAGTGCATGTGACTTATAGTAAAATCTGTCACTCTACAAAAAAAAAAAAAAAACCTGGGTTTTCGAGGCCAGCAGGTGGCGTAGTGGTTAAACACTGAACATAAACAGGGTTGATTGAAGTTCATGTCCCAGACCCAGCGCTGAACTCACACTGGGCATGTGTGCGTGCATATCCAAATCCAAGCAGAGATGGAAGAAGAAGAGATCGTGGGTGCCATCCCC
>AAPY01232934.1:0-11089 GCA_000181375.1 Tupaia belangeri
TTCTTGGACTTAATATGAGTTGACTTTTTTGGATGGGATTATAATAATGGGATCCACAGTTGTGGAAGGAAGCCATATTATCAGAGTTTCTCATTTGAAAGTTGAGAGTCAGGTGGGGAGAATGTCAGAATATTTAGTTGTTCACTATTCATGATGGCTATTGGGACAGAATACAGAGTAGTAGCCAAGGAAAACTCAAGACCAGAAGGGATAAGAGGAATAGAATACCATTTAAGGCAAGAAAATTTTCCCCACTTTCCCCCAGCCTGCAAACTGTCCTTCTGTGGACAGTAGGAAGAGCCAGGTGGTATCCAACCCAACTTTAGCCATTCCTGTATCCTGTCCTTCCAGTGAAAAGTACAAACGGATGACCTACAACATCCCCACCAGAGAAAGAGAATCTGGTAGGCATGCTGATAGATAGCAATGCAGAGAAATACATAGAGATGTAGAAAAAAAATACAGAGATAACAAAGCTGAAAGCATCCTCTGGGAGAAAATCTAGAGTATAGTTTGGTGACCTAAAAAAGAGAGAATGTCAGCAGAATGCAGAACTCTATCTGAAGCCTGGAAAGGCTCTGAGAGCCAAAGGGCAGAGGCTGAACTCCAGCATACAGTACCTGTCTATCCTGTCCCACTAAGGCCAGCGTCTCCATCCTGCCCCTCAGGCCCCTCCCCACACATCTGCATCTTAGGCAGCACCACAAAGGAACAGAAGAAAGCACTAAAATGGGGGCAGGAAGAAGAAATGGATGAAAAGATCAATGGGGGGAGAGCAAGAAACATTTGGAGAATAGAGGAGGAGGGGACAAGATGGTGACTGACATGGTGTGGAGTCAGAAATATACCTGAGAGGTGGAAAATATACCCCAGGATCATCACCACAAGGTCCACCCCCAGCTAAGTCCCTGGTACATATAGATCCAAAGGGGGAAAGACATGATTGTAAGGAGGGTTAAATAGCTTGGGATCACCACAAATTTGCCAGCTAACTGATCTCTTCAACTTCTGAAATTATTTAAGCTCAGTGGTGGCTGATGGCTCTTCAGATGTGTTTGGATGCTACCCAAGTTCCAAATCCTGTCATGGCCTCTCTCCCCTCTAGCGGATATCAGTAATAAGTTTTTGAGCTGAGGGAACTTGTGCTCTGGGTGATAACAAAAGACCTCTGAGTTCATCCCACCTGATCAGCTTCTGGCGGCAGAAGTAGGGAGGAGAAGACAGTAGGCATTGGAAAATGCTTCTGAATGTTGATCAAGTCTTCAAAACCAGACCAAAGAAGCCCTGGGGATTGTTTTTCCTCTACTTTATAGCCTTGATACAATGACCACAAGAGTTTCTCCAGGTAGAGAGACTCATTGTGTTTGCTTTGACATACTCCACCACAGGACTTGGAATACAATCTACATCCCATTCCAGCAACCATCTAATGAGTACTTAGTAAGTCTAAGTGTCTGCTTTCTCAGGAATTTTACTAAAATATTGTTTGATGATAAATCCAATTAGAAAGACCATCAGTTGTGGTCATGGGCAGATTTTGTCATGGCCAGCTCTGGGGAGGGGTCAGGAAAGTCACTAAAGTTCTTGAACTGCTTGAATAAAATGACCAAATCACCATTTAGGTCCATAATGAAGGGCCCAAAGTAACCGCTGGGACCAGATTTCCCTGTTTCCAGCTGGGGCCTAGGGTTGACCTAGATTCTTTATTCCAGGGGTCCTGTGTCTTTGGTGGTGCGCCTCACAGTGCACACATGGAGTTGTTCAAGAACCCACAGTCATCTTGTTGCAGAAAAAGAGACGACTGAGGGAGGAAAACACAGCACTCTGGAGAGAAAAGAGAACTCTTTAATACGCTAGTGTGGCACGGAGGAGTTAATACTCTGAAGCTCTGACTCTTCATGGGAGGTCAAGCATGTTCTTTTATGGGGGAGTTTGGGAAGGGGTGGTTTTCAGTGAGCTAAGGGTGTATCCTATCAGGGAGAACAAGCTTATCAGGAAAAAGAAGCCCATCAGGAAGATGTAGCCCAGAGTTTGTTCTCAGAAAGAAAGGGTCAGAGTAGTGGGATATCCAGCTTCTCAAGGTCTCAGATTGCTTTTATCACTCCAGAGGGAGAGAGGCAGAGGCAGTGAATTCACAGAGGCCTGGGAAATGTTGGCAAATTGCCGGACTTGGGCTATTGTGAGTTCTTGGCCCATCCACATCAGTCTCGAGACTTCTCATAGAAACTGCTCCTCAAAAATGCTCATCAAGGGGCCAACAAGTGTCACAGTGGTTAAAAGCGCTGGACTCCTCCCACATGGCCGACCATGGTTCAAGTCTCAGACCTGGTGGCTTGCTTTCTCACTTCCTCTCTCTCTGATCAAACTGGAAAATACTAATGATAATAATAATAAATAAAGTTAAATAAAATTATTTTTTTTAAAAAGAGTGTTCATCTATATTTTCATCTCTCTTGCCTTCATGTTCTGTTATGTTTCCTTCATGCTATCATCAGCTTTCTTACTTAGTAGAGATAATAATGGGCAAAAAGATATTCAAGGTCATTGAATGTATCATTGATAAGACCATTTTATTTAACAAATATTTATTGAGATTTATTTTAGACCAGACTTCTGGTAGTATAGGGAATTCAAGGTCCCAACATTTTTTGTTTTGGGACTTTGAATGGGAGTTGTCTCCCCCCCCCCCCTTTCTGGTGATGAAAATCACTACTGAGAAAGCAAAAATTGACTGTCGAAAAGCAGATTGGGGTCAGGCAGGCAGGGTGTCCTTTAAGGAGTCATCATACAGGAATCTACAAATGATAGTGGGGTTCACAAAAATATAGCGGGTGTGTTTTGTTTTGTTTTGTTTTTGTTGTTTGCTGTTCCCAGTTGGAGAATAAAGAGCCAGATGGTGAGGATGATGAGCAAGGAGCTCAATCACTTTAGACATCATTTTTCGTATCTCAAATAATTGCAGGGCTGGAGGAAGGCTGGGCTGCTAAAAGAGTGGGAAGGAGCAGAATACCCAACTGCTTTCCAGGGCAAGGTGCTGCTGGCTAAAGCAGTTGTCCCCTGGGGTGGCAAAATGGTGCTTTGACTCTTATTTTCTGTTTCCTTATTGCTCCTTTGGCCAATTCAGGCTCCAACCATCCCTTCTTGTCTAAAATACAAGTTAGATGAGCAAGATAAGAAACACTCAGATCCTGACTCTGGTAAGCTGTAAATAAAAGAATTAAGTGACAGACAAGTAAACTTAAAAAAAAAAAAAAAAAAAAAAGTCTAGGAAGAAAACTGTAGAGCTGGAATGTCAAAAAGATAGACATGGTGGCGGGGAAGGAAACTGAAGATGGAGCAGAGAAAGCAATGGCGGGAAACGTGATCAGAGGGGAGATGCACAAGAAGGGAGAATCATGGGTAGACAGACAAGGAGACAGTGGGATGCAGTGGGGTGCTATCAGCCACCTCAGGGCCTGCCGTCACCCTGCCTACACAGTGTTCTGGGCAACTTTAGTTCACGGTGCCTGAAAGGGAAAAGAGAGATAGGTTTTACAGAGGGGTCACAGCCAGAGAACATGTTGCCACAGCTGAGGAAGCTGTGTCAAGAACATGGAAGAATCTTGTGGGGGAGGGTGGTTCAAAGATGCTCCCCTTAACTTAACCTAACTCTCAACTATTCCCATGTCCTCACCCCAGCTATGGAGGTGTCAGGCATTGACACAAGTGAAGGAATTAAGACCTGGATTTATTTATGTCTTTCCACAATGTCAGACTCGATTGCATAGTGTAAAATTTAGCAGAGCAAAGGGATCAGGTCAAGGAATGAACACAAGTCACACTAGCCCATCACACTGAACAGTCTCTGGTGGCAAAGAGTTAATCGTGGGTCCCCAGATGACCCTCAGCATCTGTGGAGGCTATGTTGGCAGTTGGTCCACTCCATTCCTGAGGGTGCCAGAAAAAGGTCCGAGAACAGGGCACTGAGGCTGAGAAGGAGGCAGCGAGTCTCAGGCAGGGTCTCAGTTACCAAGGTCTGTAAGTCTCTTGGAGAGTGACCAGAAGAGTCTGGGGCAAACAGCAAAGGGGTTCTGGTGAGGGTGCATCTTATGCCCCAAAGTAGACAGTCTCTTAGATTAGCACCCGTGTCTAATTGTAGTACAGGGGCAAGAATGTCCACCTGTGCTTGGGTGGAACAGCCCATCTGCAGTTACCAGGTTGGGATGTCTCTCTTTCGCTAGCCCTCAGGGTGATCTGGTGATGCCCTTTGGGTATGGCAGACCAAGAGAGGAACTGGGGTATACATGTTAGACTTTTCACTGCTCAGTGCAGCCTTGTCATTACAGAATTCATTTTGTGTAACAATGCTTTCTACAGATGTCTGAGCAATTTAGGTGGAGGTAATAAAGAGAAGAAAGAAAGATGATGGGCAGAGGGCTCAGATGGTGAGATTTATGTAGAAGCCTCCACCTGCCTTCCCTATCCAGTCTACTTTGGTTCAATTAATACAGTCCCTCCATCCCTTACCCCCACCCCAACACACACACACGTCCAAGAATAAGGGCAACCAAACCAAACTGAGCCCTACCTTTCTTAGAATGGGTTCCATAAAGGGTCACATGGTGCCTAACACCAAATGCTAAGAATATATGCTTTGGGGGCTCAGGAATCATGCCCTTGTTGTGACATTTAGCTCTACTAAACAAATGCGAGCATTTCTCCCTTACTATCATAAAATCCAGACTCTATATAAATATCATGTGGAGCAGGATATTAAAACATAATTCTTGCTTCACATTCACTGAAGTTGTGAAAGTCAAAGAAAAAGTGGAAAACTTGTCCATCCCATGAAGGTAGCCATAGCCACATGTATGGACCTTCATTCAACACCCACATTAAGGGTAAAAATGTGGTCGAGGGCTAGATAAGGAGAGGGGAGAAATTTCTTGGTGTGGTGTGCCAGTTTTGCTTCACCTCATTAGAAGGGAGGAAAGAGTGTCCTCCATTGCCTCGTACTCTGGGGAAAGCACACACAGCGTGTGACTAGTGTGGGGCCCTCGGTGAAGAGGCAGCAGAGCAGACACCCGTTTTCCCTGGTGCTGGGGACTGGTCACCTCTGCTGAAAAGAGGTGGAGCCAGGGCAGTCCACCGGCCATTTTTAACTCAGAGTACTTTCAGGAAGCAAGGGGATTATTTGATTGAAAAGGAAGAGGTGATTGCTGACCTCAAAAACAGGTGCTGCCCATGACTGAGAGGTGCAGAGAGGTGTGTTCAGGGACTGAGGGTGATCCAAGGATCTCTCAACAGAACCCCCAGGAGAGGCAGCCCTGAACAGGCTGTCACTTGATCAGTGCAGATGAATCCACCTCCCCATTCCTGAAGGCAGAGGTCCAAGTTGAGGCCAGCAGAGGGGAGGAGGAAGAAAAAAATGCTTAAGGCTGGGAAGAAGAGAGAAGCAAACCACACTCCAGCCTCCCACCATGGATGCCGGCCCTGGTCACTGCTGAGAGGGAGACAAAGCTTATCCTGAAGTTCACAGCTTTCACCGCTAATCAGCACCGACTATAACTGAAGGGTCTGTTTCCATCTGAGAGTTTCTGGGTAA
This sequence comes from Tupaia belangeri, assembly GCA_000181375.1. Classification (NCBI taxonomy): domain Eukaryota; kingdom Metazoa; phylum Chordata; class Mammalia; order Scandentia; family Tupaiidae; genus Tupaia; species Tupaia belangeri. Next base: position 5,585 of record AAPY01232934.1, read on the forward strand.
AATGCAGAATCGGCAGGATCTTTCACACAAAGGTTGGAAGGCAGAATAGAAATTCCCAGAATAGAGTCTGCAGTTCTTGACTCCTGGGCACCGAAGTCTTGTGAGTAGAGTAACTGCTTCCCATCCCTTGCCCCATCATCTGGCTTCATGGCCTTTCTCCTGCCGCACTTTGCCTTACAAGACACATTCCAGACCCGTCTTGGAAGCACTTGAGGTTTTCTGAATGGCTATTTTTTCCTCTCACCTCTTGATCTTGCTATATCTTCTTGGATCTACTGAAACACACATCCTACCTCCATTTCTCTTGGCGAAATCCAAGCCTGTTAGACTTCACTTCCTTCATGAAGTCTTTTGCAAGTTCCTCCCCTCCAGAAGAGCACCTGGCACCAAAGACCCCCACTACTTATCTCTGGATCAACAGTCCATGTCCTAATTGCCCATATCCTGTCCTCAGTCTCTCCCAAAACACTGTAAATTCTTTGAGGGCAGGGACTCAATCTTAATTCACTCATCTATTCCTAGGGGTTAGAAAACTTCTTGGCACACTGTAGATGCTCAGTTAATGTTGGTCGGTCAGTGTACGAGCATACACACGCACACGCACTGTTTGGGGACTTACGAAGTGTATGCGTATCTATTTCTGTTTACTTTGAAAGCAATGACAAGAACTTCAATTTCAGAATATTTGACAGGAAAGTCATTTAGTTTGAGGGTTAGTGAAAAAGAGAATAAGAAGTGGGAGTATTGAAACCCGAAGAATGCACAGAATAACTAGATTGTAGCCAAAGCTTTCTGAGAAATTCAGCAGAAGGAAGTCTGCAGCCATATAAGAAGCTTTGGCATGAGAGAGTGAGGGATGTTTGCTAAACCTAGGCTTTGGGGTGGCATGCACTCAATGGAACCATGTCGCCTTGGGCATGGCTATTTTTAACAAGGTGCAAGTAAACGAAAACAGAAGGTTGTATTTCCCCAACCCCAACTCCAGCATATGAGGCAACATTGAGTATCTGAAAGTCCAAAGAGGGCAGATGAATAACCTACAAAAGGGAAGTGGGGGAAAATGGAAAAGGGGACTTGAACAACAACAAAAAACAATTTTTAGTGGCTGCCCCCAAACACGGAAAGAATATAGAATCTCAGGGTCAAAGCCTGTCACCATAACAGAGCCCTAGAGTAGTCGCTAGGCCTCAGGAGATGACTTCAGGATGTACCTTAGGGACAGTACACCCTAGAGGTTCCGGCTTCTGGCCCTCTGTGCCTCACTGGTGATAGACTGTACCAATCATAGACAATTGGACAGCAGCGTTCATTGTGACTCAAAGACCAGATCTTGTAAAAATAGTTCCTGGGACATTTGCACAAGAAGAACAAGAAAAATAAATAGCGTCTAAATAAGTGATGATGAATTTGTTTAAGCCAAAGGGGAAGACACTCCAAGAAGATTTCATTAAAAAAAAAAAAGTAGCATCACTTGAACCTACATATTTTTATGAATTAAAAGTGATAACTGTTAAAATCACCATATTTACAATGTCTTTACTGTGTAATTGATTGCACTTGGGGTTTGAAAAATGCCTGTTCAACGCTGGGGAGAAGATTAAATACGAAGTTCTGCTCAACTCAGAGGTCTCAGAATCCGGTGTGTCTGTTGAGTTGGGACTATGGAGGACTGAGTGAGGAGGAAAATGTGGATGGGAGATCCTAACCGAATAGAAAGATGCCTTTAGCAGGTGTATTTTCTGGGGAGTGGAGTGGGGAGACATGGAGACATTAGTAAGCATCTCATTGAAGAAAGTGTAGTAAGGTCAGAAAAAGTTTCTAGCGAGCAAAGCCTATGTCATGGGCAACATGGGAGAGAGTGATGATAATTACGGTCATTCAAATTTGAGACGCTGGTGAAAGTTAACATAAATCAAAGCCCTCAAGGGCAGCAGTAAAATAAAATGCCTCCGAGTAGCCTTTCAATAGGCTCAGCGGAAGACTGTTTCGTCCATGCAGAGGAGGCCCGTAAAAATGATCTTTTGACGTGAGTGGTATATTCAAAGGCAAATGGGCCAGCAAAGTTTGGCAGTGTTAAGAGTACTCTATCTTTATAAACGGCTTGCCCATACTATAAAGTAGCTCCTTGCAAGGTTGCATTTGATCACATGCAGTCAAACCCTCTTGGTGTAAAATATTTTAGCCCTGTTCTGTTTAAGTGCAGTTTTCATGGTATCTGTTCCTACCATGAACCCAAAGAACAGGCCAGAATCCTGTTGCACAAGGCTCCCATCTTCACTGTCTAGGGGCTGGTATCAAAATACCCAGAGTTCCACAGTAAACTTTACTGAGTTCTGTTCTAATTGTCTCATGCAAAAAGTTTAACCTGGGGATGTGCTTAAATGGTGAACTTGGGGAAAGGTACGCGTCAAAGTAGACCTTTAACAGATGGCCGAAACAGTAGTGAACTGAAATTTGATTAAAATGCATTCAAGATTTCTGCACTGCATTGATGAAATGGAAAACAGAAAAATAAGTTAAAATTCAATATTCGTGTATTGCAAGTTATATTGACGGTCTTAAAAACTATTTGAAATTAATTTCTCTGAAATTATATAAATGTAATATCTCTTATGTTTTATACAACCCCAAACCTCATATGTGTTTTTTACAACCCAGCAGGAAGAACATTGAAAACAGTTGTAGTTTATTTAAGTGATTAAGAAATTGAGATACCTATCTCATGAATCATAAAGTTTTAAAAATCTATTACTAAATACAGGCAAAGTGAATGTTTAACTCATCTGAAAAATTTAAATGACGCAAGTGGTAAGAGTCTAAAAGAGATGACCCAATTTTGATTTTGCCAAATGCCTGTAAATCTCCAGAAGCATTGTCAAATTTTACTTCCCATTTTCTCAGGAATACATGGACAATAAAGCTTCATGGGATGACTTGTCCTTCGATTACTATGAAAATCCTTCAACTAGTGACGAAAACAGTGAAGGATGGTAAATTTTAACGGCAGTCAGTGTTTCCTCATTCAAAATACTGTCAAATATTTTTATTATTGTTTGTCCTGAATGAACACTGTGAAGGTTTTTCCATAGCTGTCAAACCCTTGTTCCCTGTGTTGCAAGGAAACTCCTCAAGTGCAGAGTCTATGTCTGATGAATATCTCTCTCCAGGACCCAATAAAGGGTGTGGAACACAGTGATTATCCAAAATTGATGACTTCTCTTGCCAAGTCCAAGGCTCTGAATGGGAGTCAGATGTTGGCAGCTTTACATGACTTCAATTATTGAGAGTGTATTCTAATTCTTTTAAAAATCAGGTCTTGTAGTTCCTAGGTCTCATTTTTTTGGAGCAGGTTTGGCCTGTGGCCAAGAATAAAATGTCCTGTGCTCATCTTCACATAGGTGTTTGCACTGGCCCCTAATTAACACTGTAATGAATCACTTGGGGAAAGCAGTCACTAAGCTAAACTCCCAGAGTTGCATTAGGTCTATCATCAGGCAGTACGGAAGCCTAGAGAGATCTTGGTCAAAAATTTCATTGACACTTGCCTTTCGAAAAGGGAAATGTAGCAAGATATTTACGGAAACCCCCATCCCATTGTAGAATTTGGAACTGCTGTGCTTCCAGATTGACAGTGCAATGATTATAAGTCAAGTAATGGAGATTTCAAATTCTGAGTCTTTTCCTGACAGCAGGATAAATCTGTAATGGTTAAGTTATATCAGGATAAAAATAACCAAAGATAATAGGATTGAACTTCAATTTGTGTTCCCATGGGACCTTGGATATAATAGATTGTTTTTTGTTAAAATTAAAAAGTGTATACATAATTATCTATTACATATCTTCCTTGCTAAATAATGAATATCTTGAGATCAAGCACTGTGTCTTATTCATCTTTGCCTTTTTTGCATGACCTCAACATTTTAGTACAGCCACATAGCAGGGATTTAAGTAAATTTGTATTGAACTAACATATAGTCAAATCTACGCTTGCCATAATGTCATATATTGACTTGTTATTTGCATATTCGATAATCTTTGCCAGCATTCCCATTGACAGCAGTGTGTCAATTGTACAGGTAGATCAATTAAGAGCGGGGTCAGCTATAGATGTCTATATAAATCTCTGCAATAGCAAAAGTTGTTGCCTATAAAGTTTGGATTGGTGTTGTGGTAGAAAGTTAACCAGCCAGAATACATTTAAAATTTTTTTTCATATTTTAAATTAGATGAATTATTTAAGGAGCACTAATTTTAAAAAATAGAATACAAAAAAATATAGATGACTCTATGACCTCAGGTTGGGAAAAGTCTTCATGCATGAAGCAATGAAATACTTTATAAAGAAAAAGATCTTGAAATATTTGATTCCACAAAACTGCTAATATTTATAAAAGCTAAATTGACAGTCAGAAAAATACCAAAAACATTACATTTTTATTTCTTGTGATACTGGAGGATCCGAACAAATGTAATTTTTTAAAATGTTAACCAATTTATAAGAGTATTTAACCTTAAGATGATTAACTAAAAATATATTTCAAAAAAATTAACATCCACAATAGTTTCAAATGAGGATGTAAAATAAGATATTTAAGGTAGGATGAATCTTATTGATGAATCTAATGATGAATCATATTGAGGTTTAAGAAAGTGAAATAATCTTTGGATTAATGTTTAATTGAAACTAATATTTACTGCTCTAGTGCATTTGAGAGAGCCTAGTACTAGGTTTTTGAATGTATAATTGTGTTTCATAATCAATTTAAAATAACTAGATGAGCGACTTTCTTCAGAGGATGAAGATGAGGCCTCATAGGAAGAATTTCTTTAGAGGTTTCACTTTAGAAATTCTTGAAAAAAAAAAAAAACTATTTCTATTCTGCCACAGTGATGGGATCTTCCCTGCATTATAAAATGTATTTTCTTACAAATATGAACTCCAAACTCTTTAATGGAGTGAAGGTGATAGATACACTTTCAAAACGAACACTAGATATGCTTAAAATACCCCTTTGAGATTTTGGTTCTATTCCAGGGGGTGGGTCTTTACTTCACTGAATAGTGGAGTCACTCACCCAAGTGTGTGGTTGCTTTCCTCAGACCCATGCAAAAGCATATTCTTTGGAAATTGGCCCTATTAACTGTTCTGTTCAAACTAGAGCCTCATCCCAGAAACAAAAGGTTCTAGTCAGAAAACCTGTATTACAAAATACAGTTAAAAAATCAGTGATTTCGACACTACTTTCATTCCTGCTTCCTACTTGGCCTCCTAGGCCTGCGACGTGTAGCCACAAGAATGAGACTTTCTTCTTAGAAAAGGCGTTGGAGGTGATCAAATATAATCTTACTTTCCAAAGAAACTGAGGCTCAGAGTAACTAACCTGACAGAGACAGACGGAACGTTTTAGTTTTGTTATTTACTACCCATAAGGCCCATTTGAAAATAGGCATTATATCCTATTCAAATTACCCCGAATTCAGAGACAACTATTCCATGATAAA
>AAPY01232996.1:0-13325 GCA_000181375.1 Tupaia belangeri
TAATTCGGGGGGGGGCAGAATTGAAACTTGGTGGAGTATCAAGTATACAGAGATCTGCAACCTTATATGTAATGTTCTCTGTCTTGAATGAGTGTGTGAGTGTGAGTGTGTGCACATGCACGTGCAAAGGGCAAAGGTAATAGATGTTAACATCTATAAAATACAGATCATGATGGCATGGGCATTGTTTGATTCTCATTCTGTATTGTTAAAAACTTTTGGAGATTTCCAAAAATGCATGTAAGAGTAATCAAGCTATTTTTGAACATGTATTCTATAGAAATCAGGTCGTTTTACTTAATCCACAAAATAATTCACTGAGGTCATTAGAATACCATTAGTATCTATGAAAGAATTTTTTTTTTTGTTTTTTTTACTTTGACCAAAGAGAGAGAGGGAAATTGAGAAAGCAAGATACCAGATCTGGGACTCGAACTGCAGTCAGTCATGTGGGAGTCCAGCATCCAACCACCATGCCACCTGCCGGCCCCGAAAGAAGATTTTTTAAAAGCTTAGATAAATTAAACACAGACAGTAGGAGGCAGTGCCAGGTGATCCCATTTAGGAACCCGTGTTCTCAGTCACTGTGACGTCCCCAAGCCCCTCTTCACCTAATCTCACCCAAATCTCAGACCTAACCCAGACTCTTTCTCTCCTCTATCTCCTGATCTTCACATCTCTAAAGAATGACAGACAGGACCAGCAGTGGCTAGATTCCATAGGGCCAACTCCGTAGTTCCTGGACCCACTGGCTTGAAAATCAGGCCAGGTACATGTATGTGCATGCCTCAAATTTCAAGAGGAGAAAGGACTGCAGCATGGCTATCCTCCCTGGCAGGTGTTTTCTTACTTTCTCTCTGTGTGTCTTTCTCTAGCAAGAACACATGCATTATACAAAAAAGAAAGGAAAAAAAAAAGAAAAACTAATGACATAGAATAAGAGGAACATATATTGACCTACCCATTTGTCTAAACACAGCATCACTGAGCAAAAGTTCCACATCTACTAAATCCAAAGGGAGTAAAATATTTCTGAGCAAAATTTCTGCTACCCAAGTTTCTTCATGGTAACTCAAACCCTCAGGACCCAAAGTTGGAGCATTCTGGATCCTAATGAGCTAGAGCCAACTCAGTGCTAGTCCTTGACATACTCCAAATTCAATCTTTTTTTTGGTGGGGTTTTCTTATTTATTTATTTATTTATTTATTTATTTATTTATTTATTTATTTATGTATATTCTTCCTGAGAAAGGAACAGAGATAAAGAGATGGAGAGACAGAATCTCCATGCCACAATTCACACTTAGTCTCAGCACATTCAGATCACAGTCACACATGTGTGTGCCTAGTATGCTCAGGAAAGTCCCTGGACATGAACCCTTTCCATGTGGGCCCAACTGCATTACCACTGTGACACCACCCAGCCTGAACATGCTCCATCTTTAAATTGCATGCCATGGGGACCAGTGGGTGGCATGGTGGTTAAGACACATGGCCAATCAGTGTTGAATCCCTGGCGAATTGCTTTCTCGCTTTCTCCCTCTCTCTCTCCCTCTCTCTCTCTCTCTCTCTCTCTCTCTCTCTGTCCCTCTCTGGTCAAATTAAACTAAATGAATGAGGGGTCATCAGTTAGCATAATAGCTATGTTGCTGGACTCCCAAGTAGTCGACCATGGTCCAAATCCCGGACCCAGTGGCTTAAACTCATGCCCAGCATGTGTGCGTGGGTGCCCAAGATCCTGAGGGGAGAATGGAGGAGAAGAGACTGCGGCGTGGCCATCCCCCCTTGGGGGTGATTCTCACTTTCTGTCTCTCTGTCTCTCTCTGTCTTTCTGGCAGGTGCACATGCCCTATAGCAAAAACCTCTCAAAAAAAAATAATAAATGAATCAATAAATAAAATGAAATAAATAATTCTTTAAAAAAAAAGAAAGAAAAAGAAATTGCATACCAGCCACGGCAGTGAGACAATGGATATATCCACTCTGACTAATAGCTGACCTCCAGGGAATACATGCAGACTACACTTAGTGCTCATGAACAGACACTGTGAACACAATCTCACTTCCATTTTTTCCAATCTGCTCCACACACTGTAGGTGAAATCCTAAGAGTGTATAAAAACTCTGAGAAGTGACCTACAGAGCAGCTGGTGTCATGAAAATATCCATTTCAACTCTCAAAGACAGTTTTTAAGAACAGAACTTTTTTCAGAAATGGTATTAAACAAATAGGGCTGATGCTTGTTTCACTGTAAGAATTAATCAGGAGTTTTTGACATAACACATTTTGAAGCACTAATTCCCAATCACTCGCTTTTAAGGTGGAGAAGGAAGAGGAAGGTCCCCCTTCTCCAGCAAGCATGCCTAACACTGAGCTATTGACACTAGCATGGAATTTTACAGAAGTTCAAGGTGAGAGACTGAAGAGTGTCTGAACATCCAGATGACCACCGCCCGGACTTATGATTAAAGGAAAGAAGCAGCTGCCTTGAGAACTTGAGTCAGCCCAGATTTCTGAAATTATCTCTCTCTCTAGCAAGAAAATCCGCAGTTAAAAAAAAATCATTTTATTAAAATAAAACAAAATTATGGTGAACATTCTTAGGACAAAATTTTTTGTGTTCATCCATGATTATCTATTATATAATAGCGCCCCCACCTCCAGAAAAGAAGGAAAGTAAATACCCAGCCAAAGGGACGTGGTGAAATGCATAATATCATTGAACAAACAAGTGTGTATAAATGATTAGTACAGGCCCATAACATGGCAGATTCTTGACAAAGAAGTTATTACTACAACTCCAGAGCTATGAGTGGAGTCCTGTGTAGATAGTCTTAAAGATGTCAGAAAATAAAGAGGTAGGCCATTAAAATATGTCCTTAATATATTAGGTTGTCAGAAAAGTTATGACACAAATACTCATGACTTTTCCAACAACCTAATATTATGAAGTAAAAATCATGAGGCAGTAGGTTGCATAGCGCTTAAGGGATTGGATCCCACATGGCTGATCACGTAGTTTGAGTCCGGGACCTTGCAGCTTAAAAAGCATGCTGAACACAAGTGAAAGTGTGCCAAAATCCCAAGAAGAGAATGGAGGAGAAGGGATTTGATTTCTCTCTTTCCTTCTCTCTGTCTTTCTCTAGCAAGAACACCCCCCTAGAAACAAATGAACAAACAAACAAACAAAAACTATAAAACTGTATGGACCATCTGATTCTATTTGGTTATTGCTATGTCTAATTAGCTATATTTAGGTATTACAATTTTTCTCCAATTATTATTGTTACTATGTTTCTTATCATCAAACATATCGATTTTTCAGGAGGAAAAAAGTTCTATTTTCATAACATTACATTCACCACTTACTAAAGTCTTCCTGCCTTGCAGACTCCCTCTCCCCAAGTAAATGCCTTAATATCTAAAAGCAGTAGCACTTGGAGCCTTCCAGCAGCTTTAGGGGGAAGTCAGAGCTCTGCTGTAAGGTCTACATATGGGTTAGGAGTAGAAAAGATATTGAACTTGACAACCCCACCCAAGGGTTTGGGTCAGAAGCCACCAGGTCATTTCTCAATAGAGAAGCCTTTTCCTTTTCCCTGTGGAATACCAGCTATAATGGGAGAGGCATCACAGAAGCAAGGCTCCAATGGGAAGTTGAGAAGAGGTTAATGGGAGGGGCCAGATTGTGCTGCAGTGTTTAACACAACTGAGCCATGAGGGAAGGTCTCATGTTCATATCCTGAGGTCTCAATGTACAGCTCGGGAGTGTATGCACGTGCCTATCATCCTGGCTGACTGAGGCTGGGGTGGATCATGGCATGAAGACCCCACGGAAGGCTCCTGTCTCTCTCTGTTTTTCTCTCATGGGAGAAATCAATGGGTTAAATTAGGAAAAACCGTTAAGAGGAGTCTTGTCTCTCCTCCTGCCCTTAGCCTTAGGTTATGGTGATTTGGAGTAAGGCAGCCCAGATTTGGGTTTATATTCCTATTGATGACCAGTTAAAGAACTAAGGTAATGAGACCAGCAGGTGGTGTGGTGGTTAAGGCGCTGGACGCTCCCACATGGCTGACCACGGTTCGAGTTCCAGACCAGTGACTTGCTTTCTCACTTTCCCTCTCTCACTCTCACTCTCTCTCTCTCTGTGTATCTTTCTAGTCAATTTAAAAAATAAATGAATGAATAAAATAAATTAATTAAATTAAATAAATATTTAAAAAAAAACAAGGTATGGGCCAGCAGGTGGCATGGTAGTTAAGGTGCTGGATTCCCACATGGCTGACCACAGTTCAAGTCCTAAACCAGATGGCTTGAAAATCACAACAGATCAATAGATAAGATAGGAAGGAAGAAAGGAAGGAAAGAAGGAAAAGAAGGAAGGAAGAAAGAAGGAAGGAAAGAAGGAAAGAAGGAAGGAAGGAAGGAAGGAAGGAAGGAAGGAAGCAAACCAAGGTAAGGGTTGAAGCTCCTTGAGTCAGTTTCCTCAAATACAAAGTAGGAATCATAACAATGCCAAACTTCCTATGGTTTTGGGAGCAATAAATAAGTTAACACACCTAAATCACGCACACATACCTGATGCAGCTGGGATACTCAGTGTCAGTTATTGGTAGAATTAGTTATGCGTAGGCTAGTGACACTTTGGCATGCTTTTCTTACCATAAGAATTAATCAGAAGTCTAACATAACACAGTTTTGAAGCACTAATCCTCAAATCACTCCCTAGGAAGGTAGAGAAAGAAGAGAGTCCCTCTTCTTCACCATCAAGTACTTAGTACTGTGCCTAGTACTAAGCTCTTTACCCTAGCATAGGGTTTTACAGAGGTTCAAGGTGAGAGACTACAATGACACACCACATATACAACAGTGGTCCCATCAGGAGCATACAGGATAGGTGTACAGTAGGCTTTACCACCTTAGGCTTGTGTAAGTACACTCTCTACTGTTCACACAACAATGAAATTGCCTAGCGACACATTTCTCTGAACTTATTTCTGTCATTAAGTGACACTTGCTAGGCCCAAAGGGAAAAAAAAAAAGTGAGTTGTTTGTTTGTTTGTTTTGTTTTTAATGCCAGATACATGCAAATACCAGAGAGACAGAAAGACTCTTTTAGCTGGTATGGTCACACCCGTTCTTTTTCCTCCATTTCTCCCTCCCATCAGGATACTGGGTGAGCACACACAAGCACCCAGTGCGTTAGTCAAACCACCAGGGTGAGGATTCTAACCTTGGTTGGGCATGTGGAATCTGTCTCCCTCTGCACAAGGCTTAACCACGACACTATGGGGCCAATCCAAGTTATTTTCTGATTTTAAAATATTAAATATTTTAAATGATATCATGCTTAGTATTTCTGTGGCACGTCTCATAGTCTCCTATTTGTGCTATAAAATTCAGGCAGTTGGCAAATTTCCTATTTTGGAAATGTGCTCTCATTAAACTTTTTTTTAGCCTGAAAGTTATAGAATTTGAAGTTCAAAAGTTCACTATATCTATTTCTATTATTAGTTGGTCTGATTGCTTTTCTCTAACAGGAACTCTCTGTGAAAGAATATGCAGAAAGATGATACTAGCACTATGCTAAAATAAATTATCTAGACTGAATATAGAGCCTATTTTATTTAATAAAGATAGGTCTTTCAGAGAAAAACTGAGGAATTTCAGTAACTACCCTCAATGGTTTGTGAGAAGAGATGTCTGTGGATTTCACCATTCCTGTTTTTTATTTGTGTACTTGTTTGTAACCTAGGAATCCACCAACATGCAGACATGTCCTCTACAGAGTGCTTCTCTGTGCTGATACATATATGTACTGATTACTTGTCAGAGGGCATTACACTGGAACTAAATTAGATAAGTAGTTACTTTTTACTGGTATTCAGGATAAAAATGTAGGAAACGCCATGAAAGATCCATACCCTAAAAGTGAATAAACATGTCCAATAAGTATCTATGTAGATACAGTAACTGAATCTTCCTGGCAGTTCCTATTTCAAATATCCTGCTTCAGGGTACCCATAAGCACATGATGATTGTTAGGCCATGCATCTCAATTTAGAATACAGAATATGTCACTCTTGGCTACATAATTCATCCATCTCCAGTGGGACTCCTCCTATGAGATCAAGCTGACTATTTAAATGCTATACCAAGGGACCAGCAGGTGGCATGGTGGTTAAGGGAGCTGGGCTCCCACATGACCGACCATAGGTCAAGTCCTGGACCTGGCAGCTTGCTTTCTCATTTTCCCTCTCTCTCTCTCTCTCTCTCTCTCTCTCTCTCTCTCTCTCTCTCTCTGTCCACTCTCAGGACAAATTAAAATTAAAAAATAAGTAAATAAAGTTAAATAATTAAAAAAAAATTCTATACCAAGATTCCAGTTCAGTCAGTCAACACATTTTCACCTCAACCAATTCAACTTGAGGTCTTCAAACCACAAGAGCAAGGTGGTCTGGTGATCTGGACCATTCTCAAGTTTTCTTGCTCATAGGTATACCCTTCAAGTTCCCCAGTTATTGGCAACAGCCTTCTTTCTGCTGCAGACTTTCATACACAATGGGGTGGGTGAAAGGTTAGTACACAATTGGTACCGATTGCCCACCAGTATCATGATACCACCCAGATCATTTTGAGTTAAAAAATAATAGTAACAGGGACCAGCAGATGGCATAATGGTTATGTTGCTGGACTACACAGAGTCAACCGTGGTTCGAGTCCCAGACCTGGTGGCTTAAAACTCATGCCTGGCATGTGTATGTGCGTGCCCAAGATCCTGAGGAGAGAATGGAGGGGAAAGGATTGCAGCATGGCCATCCCCCCAGGAGAAGGTGATTTCTCACTTTCTGCCTCTCTGTCTCTCTCTGTCTCGCTGGCAAGCACATGTGCCCTATAGCAAAAATCTCTAACTACTAATAATATAAGTTCTGTATTAAATGCTTATTTTATGGCAGCCATCAGACTAAATATTTCATGTGCATCATTTCATTCAATTCTTACAACCCCACGTGGTTAACACATCTCCATTTATAGAGGGGAAATCTGAGGCTCAGAAGGCTGAAGAAATTTGACCAAAATGGTGCAGCTGGTGAGAGGCAGAGCTAGAATCTGAACCCATTTATTTTTTAATTGGTACTGGTGTCTGTTCATCAATATGTCACATTTTAAGGTCTCTTTTCTACTCCACAGAAAACTCTCCTGGGGAAGTGGAGGTAGAGGTTTTAGATCAGTCCAGAAGAGACCTGGTTGGGGTAAATTCTGTGTTTTAAAACAGTAATATGTAGCTAAACAAAAATTCCTGAGCCCAGGGCCACCAGATGGCCTGGTGGTTAAGGCGCTAGACTCCCATGTTGTCAACTCTGATTTGGTCCCAGATCTGGTGGCTTGAAAATCATGCTGAGCACATGTGTAAGCATGTCCAAGATCCCAGGAGGAGAATGGAAGACAAGGGAGAAGAATAGACTGTGGCATGGCCATCCCCTGAGGGGCTGATTTCTCACTCTCCCTTTCTCTCTCTCTCTCTCATGAGCACACATGCCCTATGACAAAAACCTTAAAGGTTTTTTTTAAGGATTAAAAAAGAAAATACTTAAGACTGGGTGTTCTATAACAAATAGAGGTACATTTGGCTCATGACTCTGGAGGCTGGAAAGTCCATGGGCATGTAGTCAACATCTGGCTGGCTGCCTGTGCTGCATCACAACGTGACCAAGAGAAGCAAGCTGGTAAGCAGCAAACACAGGGCTGGGGAGGGCAGAGATAGAGAAAGAGACAGGAAACAGACTCTGCACTTTCAGCCTGTCCCACCCTTATGTTCCCTCCCAGCCAGCCAGATGGTGCCCACCCACATTGAAAAGGTTTTCTCTCTTCATCTACTGAGTAACAAGTCAATCTTGTCTGGGCAAGGTGCCTAAGTTGCATTGAAGGAAGGTCTTCCTTTTTAAAAAAGTATTTATTTAACTATTTATTTTAATTATTTTAATTTGCTATAGGGGATATGTGCTCACCAGAGAGAGATACAGAGGGAAAGAGAGGGAAAGCAAGAAAGCAAGCCGCCAGGTCTGGGATTCAAACCACAGTCGGTCATATGGGAGTCCTGTGCCCCAACCACCATGCTACCTGCTGGCCCACCATTTTCTAAACTATAGTATCCTGGTTGGGTTATTGCTGGTTGTGGGAGCCACCAACTCTGATAGCTCCCCTGGGCCTCATGGAGTAAAGAGGAAAAGACATAGCTGAATAAGACACACCTTGGTGACTCCACTCTGCTTGACGGAGAGTATCACTCCTAGGTGGAAGTGGGTCAGGTTGGGAGGGACACATATCCTAAACCTATACCTCATACCTTCAAGATATTATTATGACCAAAAGAGTCATAGGAGTTTAATAAACTTGATGTTCTCTAGCCTCATGTTACATTTAACACATGTCGTAATACTACACTCAATAACGTGGCAAACTCATTGGCCTCCCAATGAGCTGATGGCGACCCAAGGATAGTGACTGTCTAACTGCACTTAAAATCCAAGAGTCCACCTGCAGGTGGCCATGTAGGACCTGGCTCCCTCAACCAACAGCGTCAGCAGGGCCAGTACTCCAAGAGTCTTTAGTCAAATACTGATTGCTACATGCATGAGAAGAAACAACTACAGGCTTGGAAATCAGTGAGCTAAACAATCCCTAGGGCTCACACAGGGCTGGAGATAATTTTTGTTCCCACCAGTCAAACAAAAGCTGAGCGAATTCATGATTAGCAGCCATGCTCTATGGCTGAATCGGTTCTGGAGGCAGAAGGAAAATGATAGCAGATGGAAATTTGGATCAACACTAAAGAATGAAAAGTGCCAAACTGGTAAACATATGAGTAAATATGAAACATATGTTTCTCATATTTTAATGGCTTTTAAAAGACATTGAATAAAGCAAAACTTTAAAAACACATTGTCTTTGGGGATTAAAACATATGCAAAAACAAAATATACGACAATTGCACAAAGACTAAGAGGATAGAAATGGAGACATCTCTGTTATAAGGTTCTTAAACTATACATAAAGGAGTAGACTATTATCTGAAGGCAGGCTGATAAGACAGTTAAAACTAGAAGAGGAATGTTGAAATTTTAAGCCTAATTGCAGATTTGTCTATTGCTATAAACATCATAGCGACCACTAAAATGTAAAACAAACAAAAAAGTCAGTCAGTAATGAAGATCATTAAAATGGAGTCATAGCAAGATGCAATACGAAAGAAGTCAAGAAAAAAATGGAAAATAGAATCCAATGTGACTGTAGATTAAATCCCAACTATTTCACAATTACATTATTTGTAAATGGCTTTAACATACCTGATAAGAGACACGTTTTGATTAAAAAGCAATACCCAATTATACACTAGCTAGAAGAAAGATAATTTAAGTATAAAGTGAAGATAGGTTAGCAATGAAAGGATGAAAAACATATATCTGAAAATAATAACCAAAGAAAGTTGGTTATAGGGACCAGCAGGTGGCATGGTGGTTGAGGCACTGGACTCCCACATGGTGGACCACGATTTGCATCCCAGAATTGGTGACTTGCCAGGTCTCTCTCGCACTCTCCCTCTGGTGAGCACACATGCCATATAGTAAATTTAAAATAATAATAATAATAAATAGAATTTTTCAAAGTTGGTTATAGTTATATATTACTATAAATATAATGTCAAAGTAGATTTCATAAAAATAAATATTACAAGAACAAAGAAGAATATTTCATAAAGATAATTCATCAAAAGGACATAACAATCATATATGGGCACTTACTCATTAATAGAACTTCAAGATTCATGAAGAAAAAACTGACGAAAGATCCAATAAGTTCTAGGAATATTCATGTGTATAAACTGTCATTTGTATGTACCTTGTTTTGAAGAGGAGTGTTTTTTACTGTGGGTGTGTCTTGTTATAAATATTTATTCGTAGTTGAGTGAATTCAATAATATATACTACCATATTATAGTAACTTTTATATATAATTTTTATATATAGCAAACCATAAAAAAAAAAGAAAGAGAAATAAAACGCTGAGATAAAAAGAGAAATGGAGAAATCTGCAACTAGGCTTAAAATTTCAACTTCCTCTTCCGGAAATCAATAGAACAATTAGACAAGAAGTCAGTAAGGATTTAGAAGACTTGGACAACACTCTGAATCAACTTCACCTAAATGACAGAAGTCTTCGATGAATAAGGGCAGAATGTACTTTATGTCCTAGTGTAACAGAACACTTACCAAAGCAGAAAACATGCTGCACCATAAAATTTAAGACTCAATTTTTTAAAAAATTGTATTTATTTATGCATTTATTTTGCTATAGGGCATATGCATACATCAGAGAGACAGAGAGAGAGGGAAAGTAAGAAAGCAAGTCACTAGGTCCAGGACTCAAACCATAGCGAGCCATGTGGGAATTCAGTGCCTTAACCACACCAGCTCCTGGCCCCAAGACTCAATAGTTTTGGAGCAAGCAGGCAGCATAGTGATTGTGGCACTGGATTCCCACATGGTCAACCACAGTTCAAATTCTGGACCCAGCAGCTTGAAACTCATACCAGGTGCATGTGCGTGCATGCCCAAAATCCTGAGAGGAGAATAGAGAAGGAATTACGGCATGGCCATTTCCCCTGGGGATGATTTCTCACTTTCTCTCTCTCTCTCTCTGTGCCTCTAACAGGCACAAATGCCCTGCAGCAAAAAAAAAAAAAAAAAAAAAAAAAAAACCTCTTTAAAAAAGACTAATTTTAAAACGATTGAATGATTGAAAGAACATTAACTATGTTCTCTAACTTTAATATAGTTCAGCTAGAAAACAAGAGTGGAAAGATATTTGCAAAATCTGAAAATATTTGGAGATTTTAACAACGTTCTTCTGAGCAACCCAAGTATCAAAGAAGAAATAACAAAGACAACTAGAAAAAATTAAACTTAACAGAAATAAAGACAAACATATCAGAAATTGTGTGACATCAGTAAAACAGTGCTTCCAGAGATATTTATAGCATTAAATGCTCACATATTAGAACATACAGAAAAAAAAATCAATGATCTTAGTTTTAACCTTCAGAAACAAGAAAAAGAAGATCAAATTCAACTCAAAGGAATGAAGAAATTAAGAATAAATAAGTTAATAAATAAATGAAGAAATTAAGAATAAAGATAAGAATAAATAACCGTGAAATAGAAAACAGAACAGCAGTCGTTTGAGAAATCCATTTACTTGAAAAGAGTAGCTCCAACCAGACCAAACAGGAAAAGGAGAGATAATACACAAATTCCTTCTTTCCAGAATGAAAACTTGAGTTTCGTTATAGACCATAGAGATGCTAACAGGTTAGTAAAAGAATGTTATAGGGGCTGGATGGTGCTGCAATAAAACACAGGGCTCTGTGAGCCTGACCCCCGGGGGAAGATTCCAGGTTCCTGTCCAGAGACTTTCTTGAGGACACTGGGCACACGTATGCCTATGGTCTAGGACTGGCTGGAGCTGGGGGTGGATCACGATGTCATGATCCTCTTGGAGTGTTATCTTCTCTCTCTTTTACTTATGGAAGTAAAAAAAACTTCAAATATTTATATTATGATCAACTTTATGCTGATATACTCAACAACTTAGATGATATGGGTAAATTCCTTGAAAGATACAAAATACCAAAACTCACTCATTAAGAAGAATTAATATCAGAGGGCAGGTGGTGTGGTGGTTATTAAGGTGCTGTATCTCCACATGGCTTACTGCAGTTTGAAATTCAGACCTGGTGACTTCCTTTCTCATTTTCTCTCTCTCTCTCTCTCTCTCGTCAAATTAGAAAAAAATAATAGATAAAACTAAATAAAATAATTCTTTTCTAAAAAAAAAGAAGAATTAATACCAATAGCCCTAGATCTCTCTTTTAATTAGGTTAATAGGTATAAAACCTTTCCACGAAGAAAAACCCAGGACCAGATGGCTTTCCTGGTAAATTCTACCATACATTCAAGGGATAAGTAATAGTAATTTATAAAACCTCTTCCAGAAAATAAAGGAAATGCCTCTCAACTCATTTAAGGAAGCCCTTAATAACCTGACTTGTTCAATTGTTAAGAAAATCAGATTGGGACCAGAAGATGGCATAGTTATGTCGCTGGACTCCCACATAGTTGTTTGTGGTTTGAGTCCCAGACTCGGGGGTTTAAACTCACACTGTGTGCATGTGCATGCACGCGCAAAATCCCAAGAGAATAGAGGAGAAGGGATTGCAATGTGGCCATCCCCATCCCATGGGTTGATTTCTCACTTTCTGTCTGTCTGTCTTGTGAATGCATGCACCCTATAGCAAAAATCTCTCTAAAAATAAATAATAAAATCAGACCAAACAAAAAAATACTTGCAGACCAGAGTCTTTCATGAACACAGACATAAACTCACCAAAATTTTTAGAAAATCATCTTGGAACCATATAAATAAAATATTACACCATGGTTAAGCAGGCTTTAGGTAAGGAATGCAAGGTTGGTTTAAACATTTTACTCTTGTGTTTTATTCAAGAGAAATGAAAACTTGCTTTCACACAATGACTTTTACATGGTCACAGCAATTTCGTGTATTATAGCCAAACACTGAAAACAAGCCAAGTATTCATCAACTGGTGAATGGATAAATAAAGTGTGATACAGCCATACAACGGAGCATTACTCAGCAATTAAAAAAAGAAAAATTACTGATATACACAACATCATGGATCAATCTTCAAAGCAGTATACTGAGTAAAAAAATAAAAGGTGATAAATAATGTATGGTTTCATTTATGCAAAATTCTAATAAAGACAAAAACTACTTATAAAACCTCACTATCATGAGGGAAATGCAAATCAAGACCACCATGACACATTACCTTATAATTTATTAGGATAGCTATTACCAAAAGGTACCAGGTATTGGCAAAAATTTGAAGAAAAAGGAACCCTTGTACACTGTCAATGGGAATGCATATTAGTATAGTCATTACAGAAAATATGGAGATGCCTTTAAAAAAAAAAAAAAAACACCTCAGGTCAAACTAGGATATGACCCAACCATGCCTTTTCTGAATATATAACCAAAATAAATAAAATCAGCACATAGTAGAGATACCTGCACTCTTATGTTTATTGCGGCCTTATTTACAATAATCATGATATGGAAACAACCTGTGTGTCCATAAACAAATGGATGACTAGATAAGGAAATTGTGATAAAGATGTTCTAAATTATGATTGTGTGACAGTCCCATGGCTTTATGCTCTTGTCAAATTCATCAAACTCCCTCTAAAT
>AAPY01233075.1:0-17027 GCA_000181375.1 Tupaia belangeri
ACAGTCCTTCAGAGCCCAGCAGCATACCTGACACAGAATATCTTTTATGGGAATGAAGGAAGAGAGTAAAATGATGCCAGTGATACCCACGTTGAAACCGTAAAGCACTACTTCTACATAAAAATCATTAATTTCATATATGTGTATTGATTAATCCCAGAAGCAAAAATATACATACATTTTTAAAAGGTTAATTTATCTATTTATCTCATTAGTGAGAAAGACAGAGAGATGACACCCCCAACAAAGTCTTGATGGTGTAATCTATTTCCAGCTCCTGCCAGCCCTGTACCATGGACATGGTATGCCTGGCATGCTCAGGAAGATGTGTAGACGTGAACCAGGAACCTTCTCATGAGACCATCTCACAGAGTGTTGTGTTTTTAATCCTGTGCCAGTGTTTGCCCCACCATTTTTGAAAATATTTTTACACGCAGAGCTTGATCCATGACCTACTTAGAAGAATCTCTCAGGCAATATGTTAAGGAATTGTTACACAATTCTCCACAACTTTGGAGTCTGGTTGTTTATTAATATAAGTGCCTTTTTATGACTTTTTACTGACACTCATCAGTCACTATGGCCAAAAATGAAAGGTTTATTAATGAAAAAGAAAGTTGGGTAATATGTATATTTGCTATCATCATAGTTACCTTTTTTATTTTGAAGTCAAGTGATTTTTCCAACTCTGTATTTAACATTTAAAAAATAATGTTCATTTGCATTTTACTTCTTGATAGCAGTTAACATCTGAAGGATTAGGGATGAATTGTTCTAGCTGATAAGTATTGAATTAAACTTCGAGAAACATTTTTTTTATCTGGTGACTCACATTATGGTGAATTTATCTAGGTTTTAGTGCAAATCAAATTTTTCAAAGTACTGTAGAGAGTGGTTAGGTGATACGTTTTTTTTTTTAAATCTCTGTAATAATTTTTGGAGTTTCAAGATGTGTTTAAATCAATTTAAAACTCAGCCTTAAAATTGTCTTCAAAAATGAATATTTAGCAAATCATGACTAAAGTCAGAATAAGATTTGTTTAAATGCATGGATACAAGTTGGTTTGATTAAACTGAGGTTTGCTCACTGAGGCCTTTAAGGATAAGACTATCTTATTGAAAAATTGAATTAAAAATAACCTTTTCCCACCCAATCTGTACATACACATGAGGTTGTTGGTTTGCATAGCATGATGGTGGAAAAATAAAATGAAGTGTTCTGAGCTAAAAGGATGAAGATGATATCACTCCTTGAGAATTTACAGCTCAAGTGGAGAGTGAATTCTAGAGGAGAGCCTGATGTTATACAGACAAGACTTTCTTTTTTCTTCCTGAATAGGTGGTCAGTCTGTGTAACAAGTAAACCAAATGATTGCAGAAGTAAACAGAAAAGATAAGAAAGAAGGGTGTCCATGTGGTTTTGCTTTTTCCTTCTGTAAAGTTCAAATCGTGTATCATTTCTAATGAGCCTGATAAAGCATAGCAAGGGAAATGGGTCACAATTCGTCATGTCTCCCATTTCAAAAGTGACAGGCAACCTATGGGAAAAAGTCTTTATTTTGTAACAATAAAAGAGAGAGAGACACACACACACGTGCACGCACACACAAAATTATCACATTTAAACCAGTATCTGCAAAGGAACCCTTAACATCCACATCAACTATGGAAAATTGTCTTATATTAGGGTTTGGCTTAGTTAATGTTGTACCCAAACTTCCCATTAGTGCTTGTAAATAGCACATTTGTTTTTTTATGTTTAATCCAAATCTGGGAGAAAAAAATGTTTTTTAAAATCTCTTAAAACATTGACTGATAATGCGCTCTTATTATAAGAAATAGCGACATTTGCAGTTGTTAGAAAAGTACCATTAGCTTTTGCGGTGCCCTGTTAAATATTACAACACAAAATGTTGAAAGGTCTGAATGAAATTCATTCTGTAAAGGAACATAATGTATGACTAGGAATTTTCTGAGGAGGTTTGTTTATTTGTAGAAATGGTTCAACAAAACAACATTTCAAAAATGCATATTTTCTTGTTTCAACCATCTCCTTTGAAAATCAATCATATTTTTCTGATAATAAGGATCTGAATATCTTAGACTTCATACAGAGTCAAAAAGAGATGGGAAAAAATTGACTGTATAGGCCATAATCACATTTCTTTCTTTTTTTTTTTCTTTTTTGTTAAATTTTTGCTATAGGGTGTGTGCGCTCGCTGGAGAGACAGAGAGACAGAGAGCGAGAAATCACCTGCCGGGGGAATGGCCATGCTGCAATCCCTTCTCCTCCATTCTCCTCTTGGGATTTTGGGCATGCACACACATGCTTCTGGTGTGAGTTTTAAGCCACCGGGTCCAAGACTTGAACTGCAGTCGAGACTATATGGGAGTCCAGTGATGTAACCATTATGCCATTTGCTGGTTCTGCTTTTTTTTTTCTTTTCTTTCTTTCTTTCTTTCTTTCTTTTTTTTTTTTTCTGTGAGTGTGCACACTCACCAGAAAAAAACAGACATAAAGAAAGTGAGAAATCACTCCCTAGGGACGATAGCCACAAAGCAACTCTTTCTCCTCTATTCTCCTCTTGGGATTCTGGCATGCATGCACACCTGCCTGGTATGATTTTCAAGCTGCCAGATCTGGGACTTGAACCATTGAACTGGCCATGTGGAATTCAGCACGTTAACCTCCGTGCCACCTGCCGATCCCATAATCACATCTTTAATGCCTCAAGTCATTCTACCTTATCTGCAAGTACTGAGGGGGGGGGGGTGGGACGTGATTTGGTCACCATAAGGAAAACAAAGGCTATTGCTGAAAAGCAATGCTAATTTTTACAATATCTCAGAACTATGAACCTACATTTAATCATAAGTTATGTCTCTTTTTGTAATGGCTGGAGAAAGCAATTTGTCTTTATTAAGAAGTTTAAGGATCATGTTTATTTCAAGTTATAATCTGCACAGTAATGAGTGAATAGCAAGAATGCTATATGAGGATAGTAGCTCCTTTTCGTTTGTTTGTTTAGAATAGACCTAGTGTATTTACACCAAGATTTAAAATATAGAAACACACTTAGTTCTAAATATTGTGATGAATGAAGGCCTTGCATCTTCACATTGGTGTGCTGGGGGGTAAAGGGCTGTGGGGTTAAGGTAAAAACTCTTTTCTATAGCTTTCTTTGCACAGTAGAAGACATTATATTTGGTAGATTTAGGGAAAAAAGTCCTGTGGGACTTATACTAATTGATTTTATATGGTATGAATAGATGCGTACTCTCAGTGCAAATTCCATCATTGTTATATCCTTATCATTGGCTTTTTGTTTAACGGCATTCCAACAGTAAGCAGCCCAAATCTGCTTGCCATTGAATTATTAATATGCCAAGGCATATTTTAATCAAACTTTGTTTCTTTTGGTACTGAGGAAGAGCTTCTTGCTACTACCTTTGAGCTTTTTAACAGAAAAGAAAACGAAAAATTTGATTATTTAAATCCATCCAGTCAACCCAAATTTATTCCGCATAATGAAACAGCAAATTGAATTTTGCTCTCAAACATTTTTTTATTCATCTCTGTTACTGTCCCAAGTTGCATGACTTGACATTTGATTTCTACTCCCTGGCTTTCTCAATAGAGGTGGTTGAATCTCATTGGATGGCTCCTTTTACTGACTCTCCAATTAATTTAGATTCCATGCATTGGTGAAGGTAAAAAAGCTTCTCTAAAACTTGGGCTCATTGTTGAAAATGGTAGATTTTACCCAAGGAGACCCTGAATGATATGTTAACCTTATATCAGAAACAGGACACCCTACCTGAACATTCTTCAGCACTTAGTCCAAAGGAAGACATTTGGTTCATTGTCATGCATGTGCTTGAATGTATTCTATTTTGTGATATTTCTTCTTTTCTTCTGGTCTCCATTCTTACCCAAAGACCATTATGTGTTTTCTTTTAGGAAAAACAAAACTTGAAAGTCTTCAATCCATTTATATTTGGAGTATTAAATCTTTCTTTTGAAATTCAAGTAATCAGTTGAATTTCATACTTTTGTCACAAATGTTTATTTATCTTGGTATGCTTTCTTACTTCTTCTGCAGAGAACAAAGTCTGACAGATTTATCTTCTACCATTTTTTAAGGAATCAGTGATTTCAACTGCAACTTTTTCTTACTGTTACATTTCTTATTGAAGCCCCAGAAAGGATGTAGAACTGCAAAAAAGGTTTTCGAGGTGTACCTCAAGAACTTTCTAAGACTCGAACCACAATTTACAATCCAAAATTGTAAAAAGAAGAGGGAAAACAATTGTCTTAGTTGCTCAGTCTAGTAAATAATATTTAGTTTTGAATTATTTTGTACATTCATGGTGGGGTTTACCATCCAGTGAAACGCAATCCTGTGGGTACGTGATGAGAACCTTCTAGGAGGAGATAGGCTGACAGGGACACTACTTGATATGCATCTTTATTGGTGGGGCTAGCTTGACAGGTGACAGGTTCTGCACAATTTTCATAAAGATGAATTGGTCTTTTTTTTTGGTGGAGGGGGAGGGAGATGTAGGTGGGCACACTTCACAATGATACAATCCACTAGTCGAAGACATAAAGCTGTTAGTACCTGGTCTCTCCTCTTTTCATCATAGCCATCAGTTTTTCTTCAATGTTTCTATGCTTTTTTTCTTTCTTTCTCTCTCTCTTTGGTTAATGCTTTCCCAGCCATATCTGCTAAAGAGTTATTGTCAGCCAGCCAAAGAAATCTTGTGTCCCAATAAGGATGTCACTGATGAGGGCTTGGCCATGCCCTCTTCTGCACCCCTGTTAACTTCACTGCTCTCTGAGATGTGGCATAAATGGAGAACATGAGGACAGAGGTTGCCAGAGGGCATGTTTTTTTTTTTTTTTTTTTAAAAAACTCTGAAGCCAGAGGCCATTGGACTGAGATTACCCGGCTTTGGAATATCAAGTGGGGTTTAGTTGGAAAGGAGCCTGCACAACTGGATGGCTAGGGTTTGCTCACGTCGAGATTGTTCTTGAGTGGAGGTTTGAGTTTTCTCACTTCTAATCCTTCCACATTATGGTAACAGTCGTAGTGAAAGTAATGAGATGAAAAGGAAAAATATGACCAAGCTCTGTTTCTGGCTTTTGGATTTGGGGAATTATCAAGTATCTGTGCTTCTCCTACTTCAGATAGTAAAGTTAATCATCGAGAAAAGTATCTCTGTTAAGTGAGAGCCAATGACCTGGCTGCAATATCTTATTGAGAATGTACCATTTTCAGGCCCACCCAGGGACACCCTGTAAAGGATCTTGGGAAGAAATGGAGGCCTGAAAAAGTGTAAACTAAACACATCTTAAAACATCCTGGGCCATTCCTTCACTTGGTGTTCAAGGCAGATGGATCACACATGGCTGACCGAGTTCAAGTCCTGGACCTGGTGACCTGAAAAACATGCCAGGCATATGTGTCTGTGTGCCCTAAATCCCAAAAGGAGAATGCATTGTAGCATGATCTTCTCCCTTAGGGATGAGGTGTTTTTTTTTTTTTTTTTTTTTTTTTTTTTTTTACTTTTTCTCTTTCTCTTTCTCTATCTGTCTCTCTTCAGCAAGCGGATACATCCTCTAACAATTTTTAAAAAATATATCTCTATATATTCTTTCTTAAAAGAATTGTTTACTTTATTTTTATCATTTTATTATTATTTTAAATTTGACTAGAGAGAGACAGAGAAAGAGAGGGAAAGTGAGAAAGCAAGCTGCCAGGCCTGGGACTTGAACTGCAGTCAGTCATGTGGGAGTCCAGCACCTTAATCACCACACCATCTGTCGGTCCCTATATATATATATATATATATATATATATATATATATATATATATATATATGACTGAATAACGGAATGTTTCTAGAAGAAGCACAGGAGAACCAAAGGCCTTGGCCTTCGGGGGTAGAACTGTGGGAGTGGTAGTCAAGAGACCTTGTTTAAAGATGCTGACAAGAGGTATCTGTTTCAATAGGGACATAAACTTTTGTGGAAACCCTTTTCTTCCTTGTTTCAACCGCTGCCTATTCTACACAAATCGCACATCGGTACCAGAATGTGGGATTCAGTTTTGGGCCTCCTGAATGAGAGGTGTGGTTAGTCTACCCTTTTAAAATAACGGGATTTTTTTTTTTTTCTATTTCAATGTAGGAAACCTAATTACACTCTGGTAAATTCTCTTCAGTCTGCCAAACAGAAAAAAAAAAAAAAAAAAAAAAGAAAAGAAAAGAAAAGAAAAAAAAAAAAAAAACAGTGACAGAAACTGAAAGGCCAAAAAGAGAAAAGAGTCCCTAAGACCTAATGAATCCAAACTAAACACCTCTCCGTAGAAATGTCAAACATTTCTCTTAGCACAAAACAAGGCTTAAACAATTCCCTGCTTTTGTCTCTGGCCTAATTCCTTAAGCAGAGAGGGGGATTTTCCTCTGGGAGTGTTATTTCACAAAGAACGAAACAGCAAATAAACAAAAGACCCTCAAAGAGAGAGAGAGTATAAATAAAATTCATGACTCCTTAAAGAGTTTACACCAAAAGAATGTCGAGGATTATTTACAATTAAAGCATAGCCTCTAGAATACAGTTATTATATATAGATATAGATATATATATAAAGAGTGAGTTCATTTCATTTTGCTCACAAGAAAAGTGCACCTGGAAACTCTTAGTTTAAAAAGAAGTCATAAAACTTAATTTTCTTAAGATCGTTTTGCTGAATATTTATTTAAAACTTCTTACACATTAAAGCATAGCATTTTCTAATTAATTTATAAATTTTTATTAAAAAAAAGCCACAAGCGATGTGCGTTGCCATTTGATTAAAAAATTATTCAACCTGAAAGCCAAAGTTCAAGAAACAGTTTTCGTCGTTAATATTTTGTAAATTGTCTTCCACACTTAACGCACACCTTTGAAATGAGTGTTTTGCACGGTGAGGATATTCTTTGCTCAAACAAAAGGAAAAAGAAAAGTTGTAATCTATTAAGAAAAGAAGTTTGAGCTAACAGAACAAGAGGAGAGAACAAATTGAACACTATCTAGTTTCCTGGCAAATCGTATGCTGGGGTAGCTAAGACTGGAGATGAGGTTAAAGAAGGGTAAGATGAATTTGAAACAAATGCAAGATTTTGGTATCAATGTAACAGACAGGCAGAAATAAATGGTTATGAAGATAAAGAAGCCGTAGCTAAGGAAGCACTTGATTGTAAATTATAGAGCAATTAGTCCTCCTTTCAAGGGGGTGCCTGTTTACCAGCCATTTCAATTCTACTTTGAGTGTAACTTAAAACAATGTCGATAATAATGTTAAATTCCTTGCTAGGAGCACCATATAGACAAGTGCAGTTTAAAGGTAGTAAAAGTATGATCTTCTAAAGGGCTTAAATCATGGACCTGGGAGAGGTGGTGAGGATATAAGTGCTTGCAGAGTTTACAGCCGACTTGAGATTGAGTCTTATCCTGACATGCCTGTGTCGGTGAAATATCTGAAACATTTGGCCCCACGAGATTAAAATATCAGTGCGTACATTTAGCATCTGCTGCCCCCAACTCCGACTTGGGTACTAATAAGATTCAGCTCTATGGAAAAGAATTCGAATCCCAGCCGGGCAGTTTCAAAATAAGATGAAAAGTTAAGCAGGCAATTGGTGTGTATTTAGGGCTCAAAACACCTTGCCCCCTAAGAAGACTTGAAGGAGTTAATCCTTTCTCAAGATAATCCACTAAAGAGCATCCTTCATTATGATGTTAAAAGCAAGGATCAGTGCTGGGGAGTCTAACAATAGGACACAGGGCTTTTCAGTCCTAACCACATTCTTCCCAGGTTAGAAACAGAAACTGCTCCAATTCTAGCTGAAAAATAGAGCAAGACTTTGCTCTGATGTTAAATATTCAGATGGAAGGAAGGGGGAAAATCTACCACATTAACTAAATTCCTTATTGGATAGCTTTTTCTTGGTAACTAATCATTCTGATTTTTTTTTTTTTTTAAATTTTAATGGTTGTACTGTCAAGAGAGGAAGAGTTCTATAACTCCATAGTCACACAGTTTGGAACCACTTTCAATTTCATAGGAAAGCTCATTTTTTGATTAAATTGTAGTCAGTTACCCCTCTCACCATACTCTGTTCAGTGAATACAAAACTCACCATAAACCTTTACTAAGTGGCTTGTTAAAAAAGTCACTCGGTCAAAATCTTAATCTGAAAGTTATTACGTGTTATGTTTAAGATCAGCTTATATTTCTCAAAGGTTCTTAAGAATTTCCTATAAGCAACAAGACAAAGTGTTTTGTGTGTGAGCAAATTAATTTAAAATATCTGATTTAAATACAGTTTTTGAAAATTTGTGTTTCAGTACATGTCATTGTATCGATCATACAATCATACAATTTATTGTCTGAAAAGGCTTGACTATTGTTGCTTTCAAAATATTTTACATGGAGATAGCTTGAAAAGTAAAAAAGAGTTCTATAAAAATCTGAAGCATAAATCTATGTTAGTTAAATCATTCCAGGCTATGGGGAAATGATTTCTTTTTCTTTATTTCCTTTCATTTAAAATATAAATATATTTTTTGAAAGGCGTGTTTGCTTTTAAGAGACTTCATCCTTACAAAATTGAATCAAGACAAGAATTTTTTTTTTTTTAATTTGCTATAGGGTGCCTGTGGTCCCCAGATAGACACAGAAAGATAAAAGGCAAGGGAAAGTGAGAAATCACTCCCCAGGGGGAATTGCCACACCCTTCTCCTTCCTTCTCCTCTTAGGGTTTTGGAGGACCCATACACAAGTGCCCAGAATGTTTTCAAGCCCTTGGGTCAGGGATTTGAACTGCTCAGTTGGGTGTTTAGGATCCTGCTGCCTTAGCCACTATACCACTAGCTGGCCTGGGGAAGATTTCTTTTTTTTTTTTTTTTTTTTAAGTTTTTTTCTTTTCTTTTCCTTCCTTCCTTCTTTTTCTTTTCTTCCTCTTTTTTTAATGTGGGTTTTTATTTATTTTTTTGAATTATTTTATTGAACTTTATTTATTCATTCATTCATTCATTCATTTATTTAAATTTGACCGGGGGGGGGGTGGGAGAGAGAGAGAAAGAGAGAGAGAGAGAGAGAGAAGGCCCGGAACTTGAACCACAGTCAGCCATGTGGGAGTCCAACGCCCTTAATACCAATCACTTGGGGTCTGTTGGCCTCAAGTCTTTTTCCTTTTTCTAAATGGCCAGAGGGTGCATGTGCTTATCAGAGAGAGACACAAAGACAGAGAAAAGGGAAAAGGAAAACATCTTCCCACAGGGGACAGTCATGCCACAATCCTTTCTCCTCCATTCCTACATCCTATTGGAATTTGGGGTATGCGTATACATGTGTCCTGTGTGATTTTCAAGCTACTGGGATGAGACTCAAACCACAGTCACGTGGGACCTGGCTTCCTGTAACCATCAGGCTGTGGTGCCAGCCTCCAAAGTGTTCTTCAAGTGGAATCAATTGAGATTCACAAGTATATGTCTGTTTTGCCTCGCATGGTCTCAATTTTGCTCCTGTAATATTCTAGGCTGCTGGCTGGAGACCCTGAGTTATGACCACAGCCCGTAAGTGCTGGCAGGGGACAAGCTCAATCTGGGGGCTTCAACTGGGCATGTGCTGGGGTGACAGTAAGTCACCAGCACCAGAAGGATGATTTAGAAGAGAAAGAGGCAAAGGCTGCCGTGATTTGGATTACGATGGGCTAAAACCATCGTTTGGAAACACTGATGAGACAAGAACTCCAAAAAGACAAACGGTCTATAATGCATAAATAGAAGTCCTTGGAACTTGGTCAAACACCCAAGTATTGAGACCAGTGTTACACACAGAATTTTATCAATATTTTATTTCCATGAGACACATCATGGAAGGAGAAAGATCTTTGAGGTCAGCAATTTGGTATTTGCCAGTTATGTGACTGCTTCACCTGCAATGAAGGTTGGCATAAAGATTCTGAGACAGTTTATCAAAAACTGTATTCTCTTCAAATGCTGGAGGCCAAAGTTTGGTACATGTAATTTAAAATATATATTTTTAATTATTATTTTTATTATTTTAGATTTTTGCGATATGGTACATGTATTTGCTGGAGAAAGACAGAGAGAGGGAAAGTGAGAAATCACCTCCCAGGGAGGATGGCCATGTCACAATCCCTTCTCTTCCATTCTCCTCCTGGGATTCTAGGCAAACACGCACACATGGCTGGCATGATTTTTCAAGCCACCAGCTCCAGGGTTTGAACTGTGGTTGACCAAGTGGGAGTCCAGTGCCTTAACCGCTATGCCACCTGCTGGCCTACATACTGTGTCAACTCTTAGGGTTTCTGGGGACATAAGGAATAGGTCCATAAATAACTTAGAACTTGACCCATATGAATGCCCACTTGACCCATAATGAATGCAACAATGAAAAGAAATACCACAAAATGTCAGACATCTAGCAAATGTGGGAGAAATTAAATTATTTTCCTTCCAAATATATGATCTTTTATTTTAAAAGCAAGTAATATGGATTAGGGTAATCCAAGGAATACAATTATTACTAAAGACTTTGATCTCATAGTCAAAACCTGTCTATCAGCAGGTGGGTTTTACTTAAAAGATAAAGAAAATTAATTAATTAATGTGAACTTACTTAAAAAAAATATTAATGCCAGAGGGCTGTGTGCACGCAGGTGTATATGTACTATGGAGGCAGAGAGAGAGAAAGAGAGAGAGAGAGAGAGAGAGAGAGAGAGAGAGAGAGAGAGAGAGAACCCCCTTACTGAGGCCTGGTCACGCCACAATCTTTTTCCCTCTGAATCTCCATCCCATCAGGATCCTAGGTACATATATGTATGTGATGTATTTTTCAAACCACCAGAGCCAGGAATTGAACCCTGATCAACCATGTTAGATATAACTTCCTCTGTGCAGCATTTAACCATTATGCTATGGGGCTGGCCCCTCAGTCTTCTTTTCTTTCCCTCCTTACACTATTGGGGAGGAAAAGTCATTGAGTAGCTAAGCAAGTAACTATCATCTAGAATATTAGATCCTGAGAAGTGTGAGTGTTAGGGACCAGCAGTTAGCGTAATGGGTATGTCACTAAACTCCCATGTAGTTGACCATGGTTCGAGTCCTGGACCCGATGGCTTAAACTCCTGCCGGGCGCATGTGCGTGTGTGCCCAAGATCCCAAGAGGAGAATGGAGGAGAAGGGATTGTGGTGTGGCCATCCCCCCTAGAGGGTGGTTCTTGCTTTCTATCTCTCTGTCTTTCTGGAGAGCACATGTGCCCTATAGCAAAAACCTATTAAAAAAAAAAATGAAAGAAGTACAAGTGTTACAGTTAAGAGTGACTCAGATATTCCATTTCATCTCTCCCTCCTCCACATCTAGACAGAATCCAGCCTCCTCCTCTTTGCACTCCGGGATTTCCATTTTCAGTAGTTTCAAAGAGAGGACTATTACTAACTTAGGGACAAAGTGTGTCTCTGCCTTAAATTTCATTCATTTCATTTCAGACATTTATTGAGCTCAATCATGAAAACAAAGCGAGATGACCTAAAATTTTCTTTTTATGTGTAGTTACCTCATTTAATCCTCTCAACAATCATGGAATAGGCGGTTCTTCAGTTCTTATATTTTTAAAATGCATTCTATTTTAGAGAGATTTTTGCTATTGGGCGCTTGAGTTCATCAGAGAGACAGAGACAGAAAGCGAGAAATCACCCCCAAGGGAGGATGACCATTCCTCAATCCCTTTTCCTCCATTCTCCTCTTGGGATGTTGGGCATGGATGCACACGTACACAATGTGAGTTTTAAGCCACTGGGTCGGGGACTAGTTGTGGGGGATTCCAGCAACTTAATTGCTGGCCCCTCTTAAATGCATTTTTAAAAGAATTATTTTAATTTATTATTATTTCTTCATTTGACCAGAGAGAGAGACAGAAAGAGAGAGAGTGAAAGTGAGAAAGCAAGCCACCAGGTCCAGGACTCAAACCATGATCAGTCACGTAGGAGCCCGGTGCCCTTAACCACCATGCCACCTGCTGGCCTCTGCCCAGTTCTTATGTGAATAGATCAAGAAAAGAAACAGATTTAAAATGTGCCTGAAGACATGGAGCTGGTAAGTGGCAAAAACAAGAATTTGAACCTCCTCATCTGAGATCTTTGTCCACGTGGTGTTCCTGGGTCTGACACCCCAGAAATCCCTGGAGCGGCTTGAAGCCTTGGGGCCTCTGCTGCCTTAGCTGACTTGATGAATGGAGATTCCTGGCTCTGATGAGCTCTGCAGTAAGGCTTGCAAACTACTCTTACTATTTGACTGCCTGGTGAAAAGGCCACTCTTGGTGAGACAAAGAATCCTGCTAAGAACCTAGACATACTGTAAATGCACATACAACAGGGAACAAGTTCTCTAGGTGAATAAGCTTGAGCAGAGAGTGCAACGGGGTTGAAAGTACATTGACATTGCTTAGAAAACCTGTGTCCCCTGACAAGCAAGCCAAAGAATAAATCTGAATGTTTTTCACTTTCCTAAAGTACCATGCATTGGATAAGTGTTCAATAACTACTAATTGAATTGAATTCATTTGACAAAATAAAATTTTAAAAAAGTAGGGGGGTCAAGAAATTTTCTTAGGTTAAGAAGCAATCTTGAATTCACAGCTTAATCAATAATGATTTGCAGATTCATTATTCCCTAACAGTCTGTTCTGCTGGCTGCTAGGTTATTTTTAAACCTTTACTAGGTACATAAATACTTTTCTTTGTAATGAGAATGAAGCCTGGCCCTCTGTACTTTATCATTAAGTTCCATTTTATTCTCGAATGTTTCAGTTTCTGGATAGTCCTTTTTAAGTCATTAATTTATCATGTCTTTTTTCTTTTCTTTTCTTTTTTTGGAGAGGTTTTTGCTATAGGGCACATGAGCTCACTAGAAAGAGAGAGACAGACAGAAAGCTAGAACTCACTCCCCAGGGAGGATGGCCACCCCACAATCCCTTCTCCTCCATTCTCCTCTCGGGATCTTGGGCACGCACGCACATGCGCCTGGCATGAGTTTAAACCACTGGGACTCTAACTGCAGTCGACTACATGGGACTGTAGCGACATAGCTATTATGCCAACTGCTGGTCCCTTTTCTTATTTTCTTAAAAAAAAAAAAAAAAAAGGAAAGAAAATGATGGTGTAAAGAAGGTCTTGTTAGCCGAGAAGAGAAAACGATTTCCGTCAGTTGAACCAATAATTTCATTTGCCAAATATACCAATTAAGGGCAATTTGGACAGCTCTGGGCTCTATCTACCATCCAACCAAGGATTGTGGTCTTGTATGGATGGACTTCCTGCTACAGAAGCCTGAAATCATTGACTATTATCAGAAAAATATTGTATAGATATTAGAACAATGGGACCTCCCTCGCCATCTTTGTCTTGATAAATTAAGATATAAATGACTTAACATTTTTCATCATTAATTCCTCTTCCCTGTGATGACCTGGTTGTGCCTATGAATTTTAAATATGCTCATTTTTTAAAAAAAAGTTTATTTATTCATCTCTGCCATGAGAGAGATAGAGAGAGACAGAGACAGCACCCCGAACATTTTTCATGGGTACACGCATATCCTGTGTACTCAGGGAAGTCTCTGGATGTGAACTCAGGACCCTCCCCCAAGGGTTATCCTCATGTTTTACAGCTCTACCACTATCTAGCCCTCTAAATATGCTCTTGAAAGAGATAACAGAGGTGCTTTTTTAAAAGTGCAATCTATTATTCATTATAGAATATTTATATTCCTTAATTACTACATCTATATTGTTAGGCAAAATTACAGTGGAAATGCTATAAAAGCCATGCAATTTTTAAAAATTTTGCCATGGAGTGCACACTCTCACCAGAGATAGACAGAGAAAGGGAGAGAGGATGGGGGGAAATGAAGCAGCATCCTCCTGAGGGATGATCCCCCCACAATCCCTTCTCCTCCATCTCTCCTTTCTTTTAAGATTTTGGGTGCACAGACACATACACATACACTCGGCATGTTTCCCAGGCTGCGGAGACCAGGACTCGAACCATGCGGTCAGCCATGAGGAATACAGTCACTTTAACCATTGTACCACCGGCTGGCCTGAGAGCCATATTTTAATAGGTGTTTTTAAGTTTTCTAAAAATATGTAAATAACACAGCTGGTTAAAACATGTACGCGTAGGCTGTCTACCGATAAAAATGTCTTATTAATGTATTACATTTATTTAATTAAATATTAGATAATAAAAGCCATAAGAAGCAGTACGAAGATTCTTTAACATCTAACAGATTTAAATATTTTTGGTCATTATAAAAATACCCAAATCAGATCCATTTTTATAACTAAAACTATTAAATAGTTAAAACATGAGTGTTATTAAAACAAATCAAATTGCTTATTTCACAACTGTCCATAGCCGAAGAAAGTCTTTTTGTTATGTCCAGAAACACCTTTCCTCTGTAAATACATGTTGCCCGCATAGATTAGCTTCTACTTCCAGCTGCCTACTTGCTGTGAGACAGATCATAAGACAACCCCAGTGATCCCTGACTCCTGTGTTCACCCTCTTGGGCAATCACATCTCCTCGAAAGTGGACCTGTGATGGTCTTCTAACCAGTAAGATTACAGTGATGGGATGCCACCCTCCGCCCCCAATTCTATTACATGAGATTGTAACGCCTTCTTATAAGCCAACTCTCTCCCTTGCTGGTTTTGATGTAGCAAGGTGCCATAGGGGAAGAGTCCCATGTGACAAAGAACTGAGGTCTTCAAAGCTAAGCAGAAGAGCCAGGGAGACACACAGATCCCAAGTCTAATGGCCCAATAGAAATCAAATCCTGCCAATCAACAGCCATGTCAGTTTGGAAGAGAGTCTTTCCTCAACTGAGCCTTCAGATGAGATCCTACCTAGATAACTTCTTCCTTATTCTTTTCAAAGTTTATTTACTTATTTCTTCTATGAGTGAGAGAGACAGAGAAAGAGAGAGAGAAAGAGAGAAAGAAACAGTAACCCCAACAACAGGTCTTTTCTTTCTTTAAAGAATTATTACTTTAATTTTATTTATCGTGACTATTATTTTGTTAAATTTGCTACAGGGCATGCACACTCACCAGAGAGAGAGAGAGAGGGAAAGAGAAAAAGCAAGCTGCCAGGTCTGGGACTCGAACCACTGTCAGCCATGAGGAGCTCAGCACCTCAACCACCATGCCACCTGCTGGCCCCAATAATCAGACCTTGATGCCACAATGTACTGCCAGCTTCAGCCAGCCCAGTATCATGGGCACATACACACTAAGTGTACTCAGGGAGGTCTCCAGATGTGAACCCGGAACCTTCCAATGTGAGCCAATCCTGTAGAATATTGCATTTTACTTGCATGCAACCATCTGACCTTCTCTAGCCAATATCTTCATTACAGTCTCCTGGAAACCCCCAAGAAGAGGACTCAGCTAACCTGTGTCCTGATTCCTGACCCAGAGACTGTGAGATAATGAAAGTACATTGGGTAAGCTGCTAAGTTTGTGATAATTTGTTGTGTTGCGATAGATGACTAATACATGCACACACACAAACAGATACTGGTTTTCACGTGGAGGAAAGTACAGTGTGCTAGCCCAGTTTCTACGACTTTTAAAGCAGCCCACTCCCTCTCCTTTCTGTGTCTTTAATCCATCTTTGGGTCCTTCAGGCTATTTTTCAGGCCTTTGCCCTGAATACATGAAGAGGAGCTAACATGATATCATGTTATAAGGGTATTATTGCATATTCATATCCTTTGATCTATCAGTAATTCCAGAATCTATCCTAAGGAAATCATTTAACAAGATAATTTCCTTTGCACTGTCATTTATCACTGAAAAACTAGGAACAACCTGAACGCTACTCATTCCAAAGAGTAATTTGATAATGCTGGTGTCCCAGTCCAATAAAAATGCAAAAAAGCCACTGAAGACAATAAAGTAAATCTTTATTGATATGGGATGATATTTAATGCCTATGATTGAATTTTAAAAAGAAGGTTAAAAAAACTTACTGAAAACAAGTTTAAAACTACTCATATCCCATATTTTTTATGTACCTGTATAGGGTTTTTTTTTTTTTTTTTGTAGGAAAATTTCTGGAAGAATATTTACTAAAATGCTTTTTGTTCTCTATAGATGGAGTAAAATCAGATAACTGGAAAAAAAACCTGTGTTTTCTATATTTTCTACAATATATGATGTACCTGAATGAATGTTTTAAGGTTCTTACTATAGTTTGAGGTGAATTGAAAATATTTCTTAGGGGACTTAGAGTATACTTCAATACCAACTTGCATTTTCATTGCTTCAGATCTGTTTGTATGAAATATTTCTCAGTGATGCCAGTTTATTTTGTAGTGAATAATTTCAGTTCCATTTTTCAGCCCCCTTCATTCCATTTGAGAATACTAGACAAGAGTATTATACTGTACCATCACACTATAGATCGATGGTTTTATGGAACATTTTTGGGATCCATTTTAACTTTAATAAAACTTACATTTATTGATGGCATTAAATGATTTTGCACAGTTAATGAACATTATCCTCTGTGCTTCTCTGTCATATAGCTACGGTCCAAGTTTTTACTTTCTAGAAGAACCGCACCTGTGATTAACCTCTGGTATTTTTTCTGGAAGTAAAATTTTGCTTGTTATAGAGTAGAAATATGTCTGATTTTTAAAAATATAAATTAAACTACAGAGATGCATAATTAATCCATTGATTCATTAAAACCCATTTTCATTAATGTTAATGCTATCTTAATCATAATGTTTACCTAGAAAGCTATATGTGCTAATTAAGCAAGCTGGTACTGCACCCAACACACACACACATACACACACACACACACACACACACATATGCCTTTAAAAATATATTTATATAAATAAGTATTCGTAATATATAAATAAAATATAAATTATA